>JAWIZW010000036.1:172500-200201 GCA_034703905.1 Chenopodium berlandieri
TGCTTCTTTTTCCATCGAACAAATTCTCATTTTGAATCCCATTTTAATCCCATAAGGTTTAATAAAAATTCGATTGACCTTTTGAAAAAATTGCTATGCTTAGTGTGTGACTCGTTGGTTTTTGTTAAAATTAAAACTAAATAACCAAAAAAACAAATCATACAAAATAGAAACTCATAACTAGCAACTAATAACCAACTCATCGCATCACATTATTTGGATCCAAGGAAGCAGTCAAGATATGTTATTTTAGCCCTAGCATTGTAGGAACTGCATTTTTTTGGCATAAACAATTCATTAGATTTATTGTCAAACAAAATAAAAATACAAAAAAGAAAAAAAGGATACGGATAAAAGGAAAGATGAGAGAAAGAAAAAAAAAAGAATCCAATAGAAACGATATATGATTCCACTATGTAAGGTCTTTGAAACATCTCATAAAAAAAAAATGTAATAAAGCATCAATACAGATTGACGCAAAATTATATGATAGAAATCTGTTTCATAGAAAAAAATAAGAGCTTCGAACCAATCACGACTAAGAGGGTTGTCTCAAGAACAAATTTCATTACGAGCTCCGTTGTAAAATTTATAGACCTAATCATTAATCAAGAAGCGATGGGAACGACGGAATCCGTGAATCCGTAAGATTCAATTAAAAATGAATCCTAACGATTCATTGGTAAGGATGGCGGAACGAACCAAAAACCTATTCATATTATAAAAATGATAAACTAACTTTACAGCTAAAATAGATATTGAAAGAGTAAATATTCGCCCGCGAAAATTCCCCTTTTCTTTTTTATTTTCATTGAATTCCTCATATTTGAGCAATCCAATTTAATATAAATTTATAAAACTAAAATGAAAAAGAATGAAATATTATAGAAAAAAAACAAAAATATACAAAAAAAGGAATAAAATAGAGATTTAAAGAAATTTAAATTGACTATTTATTTATATACCCAAATAAAAATATCTAGTAAACTAGGTGAATCCAAAAGAATTTATTCATTGTATTTATTCAGCGTATTATTACATGTATATATTAATTATATAAAAATAAAATATTCATTTAAAATGAAATTTTTATTTTTTCATTCGCGAGGAGCTGGATGAGAAGAAACTCTCACGTCCGGTTCTGTAGTAGAGATGGAATTCCAAAAAAACCATCAACTATAACCCCAAAAGAACTAAATTCCGTAAACAACATAGAGGAAGAATGAAGGGAATATCTTGTCGGGGGAATCGTATTTGTTTCGGAAGATATGCTCTTCAGGCACTTGAACCCGCTTGGATCACGTCTAGACAAATAGAAGCAGGGCGGCGAGCAATGACACGAAATGCACGTCGCGGTGGAAAAATATGGGTACGCATATTTCCCGACAAACCTGTTACAGTAAGACCCGCGGAAACCCGTATGGGTTCCGGTAAAGGATCGCCCGAATATTGGGTAGCTGTTGTCAAACCAGGTCGAATACTTTATGAAATAAGCGGAGTAGCCGAAAATATAGCCCGCCGGGCTATCGCAATAGCGGCATCGAAAATGCCTATACGAACTCAATTCATTATTTCAGGATAAGAATGTGGACCTAAAGGAAATGGATCTTTTGGATAAAAACAAATAGAAGTTTTTTTTGGACAAACAATATTTCTTTTTCATTTATTTTTACATTGAAAGAACAGATAAAAACAAAAAATGATTCAACCTCAGACCCATTTGAATGTAGCAGACAACAGCGGGGCTCGAGAATTGATGTGTATTCGAATCATAGGAGCTAGCAACCGCCGATATGCTCGTATTGGTGACGTTATTGTTGCTGTGATTAAAGAAGCAATACCCAACACGCCCTTAGAAAGATCAGAAGTGATCAGAGCTGTAATTGTACGTACCTGTAAAGAACTCAAACGCGCCAACGGTATGATAATACGATATGATGACAATGCCGCAGTTATCATTGATCAAGAAGGAAATCCAAAAGGAACTCGAATTTTTGGTGCAATTGCCAGGGAATTGAGACAAAACTTTACTAAAATAGTTTCATTAGCTCCTGAGGTATTATAAGATGAGAAGTAGGGTATTTGACTGAAAAACAATAGGAGATTGTGTATCACGTATATATCTTTCATTTTGAAGTTTTTTATAATTAAAATTGAATACTAAACTAAAAAAAAGGCATGTTGATTATATCAAATTTTTGGGGAACCACTTATTTTAGTTCATCATGAGTAGGGACACTATTGCTGATATAATAACCTCGATACGAAATGCAGACATGAATAGAAAAGGAACGGTTCGAATAGTATCTACTGGAATCACCGAAAACATTGTTAAAATACTTTTACGAGAAGGCTTTATCGAAAATGCGAGAAAACATCAAGAAAGAAACAACTACTTTTTGGTTTTAACTCTGCGACATAGACGAAATAAGAAAACGCCTTATAAAAATACTTTCCATTTAAAAAGGATCAGTCGACCTGGTCTACGAATTTATTCGAACTATCAACGAATTCCTAGAATTTTAGGTGGAATGGGGATTGCAATTCTTTCTACCTCTAGAGGTATAATGACGGATCGAGAGGCTCGACTAGAACGAATTGGCGGAGAAATTTTATGTTATATATGGTAATCCCTATACTATCTGAATTGGATCCAAAATTTTCGATTTGTGAACAAAAAAAGAGAAAAGACAGCTTGTCTAATATCATTCCTCTATTAGTTGATACTTTAAGGGGGTTTTGTCTGGAATGAAGGAACAAAAATGGATTCATGAAGGTTTGATTACCGAATCACTTCCTAATGGTATGTTCTGGGTTCGTTTAGATAATGAAGATCTTATTCTCGGTTATGTTTCAGGAAGGATACGACGTAGTTCTATACGAATCCTACCGGGAGATAGAGTTAAAATTGAAATAAGCCGTTATGATTCAACTAAAGGTCGTATAATTTATAGACTCCGCAACAAGGATTCGAACGATTAGATAGTTTTTCAACTTCAACACTCCTTTCTATAAGAATACAATTCGAGATTCAAAATATTCAAAAACCTATTTTCTTCCAAGAATTAGATTCAAAATAAAAACAACGGAATAAAAAATATGAAAATAAGAGCTTCTGTTCGTCAAATTTGTGAAAAATGCCGGCTGATCCGCAGACGGGGACGAATTATAGTAATTTGTTCTAACCCAAAACACAAACAACGACAAGGATAACTACTATACTAAAAACTAAAAGGAACTATCTAGAAAGAATTGCTAAAAGATTTGATTGATATAAAAAACGGAAAGATTTGTTTTGACATGAAATGGATATATCCATATATCGTTGACTTATTTTTATGAGATGAAAAAATATGGCAAAACCTATACCAAAAATTGGTTCACGTAGAAATGGACGTATTAATTCGCGTAAAAGTGCACGTAAAATACCAAAGGGAATTATTCATGTTCAAGCAAGTTTCAATAATACCATTGTGACTGTTACAGATGTACGGGGTCGAGTAGTTTCTTGGTCTTCTTCCGGTACTTGTGGATTCAGGGGTACAAAAAGAGGGACACCGTTTGCGGCTCAAACTGCAGTAGGAAATGCTATTCGTACGGTGTTAGAGCAAGGTATGCAACGAGCCGAAGTCATGATAAAGGGTCCTGGTCTCGGAAGAGATGCAGCATTACGGGCTATTCGTAGAAGCGGTATACTGTTAAGTTTCGTACGAGACGTAACCCCTATGCCCCATAACGGCTGTAGGCCTCCTAAAAAAAGACGTGTGTAGAAATCACAATTGAAGATATTTCAAGAGAAATAAATGATTCAAAGATATGATCAATTTTGTAAAATATTACTATGGTTCGAGAGAAAATAAGAGTATCTACTCGGACACTTCAGTGGAAGTGTGTTGAATCAAGAACAGATAGTAAATGTCTTTATTATGGTCGCTTTATTCTCTCTCCACTTATGAAAGGTCAAGCTGATACAATAGGCATTGCGATGCGAAGAGCATTGCTTGGCGAAATAGAAGGAACATGTATCACACGTGCAAAATCTGAAAAAATACCACACGAATACTCTGCCATATTGGGTATTCAAGAATCAGTACATGAAATTTTCATGAATTTGAAAGAAATAGTATTGAGAAGTAATCTATATGGAACTTGTGAGGCGTCTATTTGTGTTAAGGGCCCCAGATGTGTAACTGCACAAGACATCATCTTGCCGCCTTATGTAGAAATAGTTGATAATACACAGCATATAGCTAGCTTGACGGAACCAATTGACTTGTGTATTGGATTACAACTTGAGAGAAATCGCGGATATCATATAAAAGCGCCACATAACTTTCAAGACGGAAGTTATCCGATAGATGCTCTATTCATGCCTGTTCGAAACGTGAATCATAGTATTCATTCTTATGGAAATGGGAATGAAAAACAAGAAATACTTTTTCTCGAAATATGGACAAATGGCAGTTTAACTCCAAAAGAAGCACTTTATGAAGCCTCCCGGAATTTAATTGATTTATTGATTCCTTTTTTACATGCAGAAGAAGAAAACTTAGATTTAGAGGACAATCAGCCCAAAGTTTCTTTCCCCTTTTTTACCTTTCACAATAGATTGACTGAAATACGGAAAAACAAAAAAAAAATAGCATTGAAATTTACTTTTATTGACCAATTAGAATTGCCACCTAGGATCTACAATTGCCTCAAAAAATCCAATATACACACATTATCGGACCTATTGAATAACAGCCAAGAAGATCTTATTAAAATAGAGCATTTTCGTATAGAAGACGTAAAACAAATATTTGGCACTCTAGAAAAGCATTTCGTAATTGATTAAAAAAAAAATATGAAAAAAAAATGACTTGAATAGGTGTATCTAGGGAAAATTCACTTCGAAGCGACTATTCCCTAGATACACACGTCGTGTTATTTCAGAATTGAATCAATTTAAAAAAGACCTAAAGTTAAGGATTTATCAATAGGTAATGTTGCTCCAATACCCAGCCAAAGGGCTACTATGGTACCAACCAAAAAGACAGTTGTAGCTACTGGACGCCGAAATGGATTTGGGATTTATTAACATTTTCTAAAAAAGGAACGGTTAATAATCCCGCGGGTACTGAAACCATTAAAAGAACGCCTAATAACTTATTTGGCACTGTACGAAGTATTTGAAATACAGGAAAAAAATACCATTCAGGTAATATTTCCAAAGGAGTTGCAAATGGATCCGCCGGCTCACCAATCATTGATGGTTCTAAAACTGCCAAGCCTACGTTACACGCAATAGTACCTAAAATTACTACAGGAAAAATATATAAAAGATCATTAGGCCATGCGGGCTCCCCGTAATAATTATGCCCCATGCCTTTCGCTAATTTAGCCCTTAATACAGGATCATTCAAGTCAGGTTTTTTTGTTATTAGGATAGGTGAATTCTTTTCTTAGAGATTCGATTCATCCCCCGAAAGAACCGGACATGAGAATTTTTCATCATCCGGCTCGAGCAAGAATCAAAAGAACCAAATGGATCCAGAATATGGATCTTATCCATCTAAAAGGTTCCCTGTAAGAACCTATTTATTAAATCCTACTTTCCGAAGTTGGAATTATACATGGAAAGAAATTCTGCTCTTACAAATAAATGCTCAACACCCAAGTAGGCTTACAAAGTTGATCATGCTCAAATGCTTTTTGGGTCGTCTCATACCTTGTAATTGGTGTTTATCTCCAAGTATTTTGGATATTTTGACTTTCTATAAAATAGAAAATTATATATTTATATTACAAATAAAGGGTTTACTTGTTACTAATATAGCCTAGTCTCTATTGTTCTTTAGATCCCTGGTTTCACTCCGATAGTATCATAGATCAAGTCAATGCAAAGGAAATGAATGCATTTCAATACTATTCAAACTATTAATAAAATAATAATATAATCTAGATTATATTATGCAAAATCACACACTCGATATGCAAAATCACACACTCGACTGGATCTTACGGAGCCCGTTCATTCATCACATGATTCAGGGTTGATCATAGAATAGATTCTCTTGAAACGAACCAACCTATCCTCTTTATAGGACTTACTTATATGGCGGTTGGACAAAAGACACATTTGAGTATGAATTTTAATGTGACAGAAACGGACATATACCTGCACGGCCTAATCAATAGTTCAAGTCAGACACTCCCATAATCCATTTTCATTTCGTAGAATTACCCTCAACTAGTTATGTTAAATAACTAAACATAAAATTTAACTAAATAAAAAATTATGAAGTTGAAGGAAAATGTCCAAATACATAGATTATTATTTTCAATAATCCATACATGTAGCAATGAAATACTATTGTTCTTCCCTCAAGTAATAAATGATTGATTACAAATATCTATGATATACTTTTTCTATTCTATAAGGGCCCAGAAATACCTTGTTTACGTATCATTAGAAAGTGCATTAACATAAATACGGAAGTAAGAAGAGGCAATACAAAAGTGTGTAAACTATAAAACCGAGTCAAAGTGGATTGTCCCACACTAGCACTTCCACGTAATAACTCTACCAAAGGTGATCCTATTACAGGAATAGCATCCGGTACGCCCGTTACAATTTTGACTGCCCAATAACCAATTTGGTCCCGAGGTAAGGAATAACCAGTTACGCCAAAAGAGGCGGTCAATACACCCAGAACCACACCCGTAACCCAAGTCAATTCGCGTGGTTTTTTAAACCCACCGGTGAGATACACACGAAAGACATGCAGGATCATCATTAGAACCATCATACTTGCCGACCACCGATGAACGGATCGTATTAACCAACCAAAGTTGGCTTCAGTCATTATATATTGAACAGAAGCAAAAGCCTCAGTAACGGTTGGACGATAGTAAAAAGTCATCGCAAACCCGGTAGCTACTTGTACTAAAAAACAAGTAAGTGTAATTCCTCCTAGACAATAAAAAATGTTTACATGAGGAGGAACATATTTACTGGTTATATCATCCGCAATCGCCTGAATCTCGAGACGTTCTTCGAACCAATCATAGACTTTATTGAGATAGGTAAACTGTTAAACCCCCCTAAGAACTGTATATGAGACTTTCATCTCGTACAGCTCAAGCAGACACACCCAAATACTGATTAAATTAGAATAGAAAGTTGCAAACTTCGTAATCCCCTGTTTTCTTTTTTCGGAAGATAGGAAGGGATAAAAATCCAAAAGTTCTTCTTTGTGTTCATAATGCCAAAATATCAAGTCGGCGCATTCGTCTTTCTCTTGATTGTTACTACAGGCCTCTTGAATATTCTCTTTTCCTTTTTTCTTTCATTTGTTATTTTTGTATTTGTATATAATGCGACTTTTTTGCTTTTTTATCATTGATAGGAATTTCTCTTGTTAAGACCCTATGAATCGATTGAACCCCAGATTCATACTAGAACCACGATGATTCAATAAAACCCTAAAGCTAAGCACAAAGATTCCTTGAGTAAGAACCATTGGATCATCACTTATTAAATCAATAGGATAGGTATTATTTTATTATTATAACTAATAATACAAAAAATTTGTCTGTTGGTTAAACAAAAAAGGCATCAAAAGGAGTTTGAACGAAAAAAGATTTCGATTTATACCTTCTTATTCTTTCTTTGAAAAGCAAATTTTTCTGAATCCGATCTCGAGGTCTGAATATTAAATATGAATCATAGTTCAAATATTGTTTGATCTATTTTAGCTATTCCGTGTTTCAGATACCAAAAAAAATATCCAACGAGGTATAACCATCTCTATCAGGATAAGATGACAGACTCATTTTCTGTATTATCAATAGGATCCATTCTAACAAGTCACACACTCATATTCCGGAAATACAGAAAGAAATTCCGCGATCGAACTACCAAAAGGGGATAAAAATCGGAGTCTTAAAAACGCACTTTGTATTGTTTGTATTGAAAGGCTAGAACTTTCCGGTTCTTTTGTCTTTCATTTTTTTGTTTTTGTGGATTTAATTCATTGAAATTCCATCCAGTAAAACGGAAGAATTATAAATTTCCAAAATAATAGAAAGGAATACTGCAAATAAAGCCATCGCAACTCCCATCAAAGGAGTAGTTCCCCACCCAGGAGCTACTTTACCATATTCCGAATTCAAGGGTTTCAAAAGAACCCCTACGGTAGTAGGTTTGGACGAGATCTAGAACTACTCTCAACGGTTTGTGTAGCCATAAATTCGATTATATTCATTGAGATCTGTTGACTTTGTATACCATTCCGTTGTAAATAAATGATTTTATCATAGATCCATTGTGGTCTTAAAATTATATAATAATGGAAACAGCAACCCTAGTCGCCATCTTTATATCTGGTTTACTTGTAAGTTTTACCGGGTATGCCTTATATACCGCTTTTGGGCAACCCTCTCAACAACTAAGAGATCCTTTCGAGGAACACGGAGATTAGTCGAAGTAATGAGCCTTCCAATATTGGAAGGCTCATTACTTCAATTGAAATGATGAAAAATCATTTCATTTTTTAGTTGAAATTTTAGGAGGTTCCCGAAAAAAAATAGAGAAAAAAATTATCCCTAGAGTAGAGACTAATAGAAATGTATAAACCAATGCTTCCATAGATTCGATTGTGGTTTACAATTATAGCTTCCATACCTGTTTACTTGAGATTATTTTCCCAATAATGATAACAAAACGGTGGTAATTCAAATCAAGATTGCTCTAGTATCCTCTGTCAAATCAAAAAAAATAGAAGCAAAAAAGCAATGTTGTATTAAACTCCTTGTCTTCTTGTAGTTGGGTCTCCAATTTTTGGAATGCGCCAAATTCTACTTGAACATCCAAATCGGGGTCAATCCCAGCAAAAACATCTCTGAATAAGGTTCTAGACCCGTGCCAAATGTGTCCGAAGAAAAAGAGTAGGGCAAAGGAAGCATGGCCAAAAGTAAACCAACCTCTTGGACTACTGCGAAAAACACCATCTGATTTCAAAGTAGCACGGTCTAATTCGAAAATTTCACCCAATTGAGCACGCCTAGCATATTTTTTCACAGTAGCAGGATCGCTATAACTGACTCCGTTTAGTTCGCCGCCGTAAAACTCAACAGTTACACCTACTTGTTCAACGCTATACTTAGATTCTGCTCTTCTAAAAGGAACATCAGCTCTAACAATTCCGTCCCCGTCTATTAAAACGACCGGAAAGGTTTCAAAAAAAGTAGGCATACGTCGTACAAAGAGTTCGCGTCCGTCTTTATCTCGAAAAACGGGGTGTCCTAACCATCCAACGGCTATTCCATCGCCGTTGTCCATTGATCCCGCTCTAAATAATCCTCCTTTCGCTGGATTATTGCCAATGTAATCATAAAAAGCCAATTTCTCGGGAATTTTCGACCAAGCTTCTGATAAACTTTGATTTTCGGCTAGCCCAGCACTTATCCGTCGGTATATTTCTTGCTGAAAGTATCCCTGATCCCATTGATAACGAGTGGGTCCAAATAATTCGATCGGGGTAGTTGCTGAACCATACCACATAGTTCCTGCAACAACAAAAGCCGCAAAAAAGACAGCAGCGATACTACTAGAAAGAACGGTTTCAATATTGCCCATACGTAATCCTTTGTATAGGCGTTGAGGCGGACGGACGCTAAGATGGAATAGGCCGGCTAATATCCCTAATGTGCCTGCTGCAATATGATGAGAGGCTATTCCTCCTGGAACAAAAGGGTCAAAACCTTCCACGCCCCATGCGGGACTTACAGGTTGTACTTTTCCAGTTAGTCCATAAGGATCCGATACCCATATTCCGGGCCCGTACAAGCCTGTTACATGAAATGCACCAAAACCAAAACAAGCGACCCGGAAAGAAATAAATGAATTCCAAAAATCTTAGGCAAATCCAAAGAAGGTTTTCCTGTACGTTCATCAGAAAATATTTCTAGATCCCAATACACCCAATGCCAAATAGCTGCTAAAAAGCATAAGCCAGAAAACATAATATGCGCTCCGGCCACACCTTCGTAACTCCAAATGCCAGGGTCCGTTATAGTCCCCCCTGTAATACTCCAACCGCCCCACGAATTGGTTATTCCTAAACGAGTCATGAAAGGTATAACGAACATACCCTGTCTCCACATTGGATCAAGAACGGGGTCAGAGGATCAAAAACTGCTAATTCATATAGAGCCATCGAACCGGCCCAACCAGCAACCAGAGCTGTATGCATGATATGAACAGAAATCAACCGACCGGGATCATTCAATACGACGGTATGAACACGATACCAAGGCAAACCCATAGAAATACCCCTTTATCAAAAATGACACTATGTAACTTTATTGCATTGGAAAAGACTATGACTATGCAATGGATCCCTTTTGTTCAATAGATTATCTCGGAACAAGGGTTAATGTTTGTTCTATTCTGTTTGTAATAATGGAACAATTAAGTTTGTAGGAACAAAGAGAAACAAATCTATTCTATACCCGATAAGTAGCAATACGCAATGGGGAGTTGATACCACCGTCCATGAGTAAATGCTTTCATACTTCTTTAGTATTGGAAGGCTATATTGGTAAGAATTTTCCTTTATTTATTCCGTCTTCTTAAACTAAACCTTTCTAGTCTATGCAGAAAATCTAATAAAGATTGATATTATAAAGACAATAACCCTAAATTATTACGTTTCCACATTAAAGTGAAATAGAGTACTTAATTTTTTTCTTTCATTTAATGCCTATTGGTGTTCCAAAAGTTCCCTTTCGAAGTCCTGGAGAGGAAGATGCAGCTTGGGTTGACGTATAGTGCGGCTTGTCAGATATCTTGGGTCATATGGGATTTCCCCGTTCTCTCTCCCGATTGAGATATCCTCCCTTTCACCCAAGAAAGATTGATTGAATCATCCAAAATTTGGAGCGTGAAATGGAATTAGATCTATTTTTAGTTTTCGGAGGATTCAAATTAATATTATCAATTAATAAAATTTATGGTTGGCTCGGGTGGACCAATAAAATCAAGTATCCAGGCTCCGTTTATAAAAACCCAATCCCAATTGGAAATATATTGAAGATTACTGCTATATAGTTTATTTACTTTAACTCTTAATCGTTTCAATTTCAAATTGAAACTCGAAAAAGAGTGATCTCAAGCAATCGAATAAAGTAATGATTGAATATTGAAATTGATGCAAGAAAAGATATGAAATAAAAAAAACAAACAAGTGGTATTGGAAACATTTGCCCTATATGTGCAAATCAAAATCGGACAGATCTTTACCCGGAGTAGAGCATAAACCTAAAAAAATGAAAGAGACCCATTCAAGAACAAGAAAATGACATCGTGGTTTGAATTGGATCTCGATGATATGATACATCAATGAAAAGTAAGTTCGATAATTTTAGTAAATTGTATTTTAATTATAGAAATCTTTTTCTATTATTATACCGGCAATTAGGTAATTTCGGGAAAGGAGCAAAAAGTAATCTTTCTTGAAAAATAGAAAAAGAGCCCCTTAATTATTCATTATTAAGTTGGCAAAACCTCGATGAAAAATCAAAAAGGATATAGAATCTACACATTGATTTTTTTCACAATTTTGTTTGAACCGTATGCATCAAAAGGTGCCTGTACGGTTCCTAAGGGATATAATTTTACCCTAATCAACCGACTTTATCGAGAAAGATTACTTTTTTTAGGTCAAGAAGTTGATAGCGAGATCTCGAATCAACTTATTGGTCTTATGGTATATCTCAGTATCGAGGATGATACCAAAGATTTGTATTTGTTTATAAATTCTCCTGGTGGGTGGGTAATACCCGGAGTAGCTATTTATGATACCATGCAATTTGTTCGACCAGATGTACATACAATATGCATGGGGTTAGCTGCTTCAATGGGATCCTTTATCCTGGTCGGAGGAGAAATTACCAAACGTTTAGCATTCCCTCACGCTTGGCGCCAATGGGTTTTTTATTTGAGAAAAAAAGACTATGCCTTCACTGTATGAAATATATTAAGTAATAATAGCATGGCACTTTGAATTCGATATGAGAAAATTTTTTTCTATTTTCTTTTCAAAACATTCGATTGGGTATCGAAAGAGTAGTATGAGATGAAGAGTATTCCTGATTTTTTTATATCAGGAGTCCGTTGTAGCGTCACAAACTTTTTTTATGAAAAAAAAACTATTTATGTTTGAAAGAGTACAAAAAATTTCTTCCTTTTTTTTCGGATCAAAAAGAAACTTTGGGATTGCTGAACTACAAACGAAATAAATATCAAGCAACGGAGCCATCATAGTATTTTTGAACTCCTACGAAAAGAAGGGTGGTAATTGGATAATTTACTGATCTGGATCTGATCGATTCGATATTTTCTCCTTTTTCAACAGAAAATAAAAAAAAGTAAATTCCATTGTAGAGCCGTATGCAATGTGAAAAAGATGCACGTACGGTTGTTCAATTCTATATTTTTCGTGTTATTCCGTATTTTTTTTTCTCTTCGCCTCATTGTGTTGTGCGAGATAGAAGAATTCTTTTTAGGGTATATCATCAGGGTAATGATTCATCAACCCGCGAGCTCTTTTATGAGGCCCAAACGGGAGAATTTCTCCTGGAAGCGGAAGAACTTTTGAAATTGCGCGAAACCCTCACAAGGGTTTATGGACAAAGAACGGGGAAACCCTTATGGATTATATCCGAAGATATGGAAAGGGATGTTTTTATGTCAGCAACAGAAGCCCAAGCCCATGGAATTATTGATCTTGTCGCGGTCGAATAAAATGAATAAAAAAAGCGAAACATTTTAAATTTTATCTTGTTACTGGGTTTACCATATTCTGGGTTTAATATTCTATTAACTAGAAATACTTTCGGTTAGGATTGATCTAAACCAGCCCATTATGTATACGATTCAGCATGCCAACTATTAAACAACTTATTAGAAACACAAGACAGCCAATCAGAAATGTAACGAAATCCCCCGCGCTTCGGGGATGCCCTCAGCGCCGAGGAACATGTACTAGGGTGTATGTGTGACTCGTTCCGATTATGAGCTGGAACAAAAACAAAAGAAATAATTTTTCCAGTATCAATGATCAGTACTGGTGAATGGAATAGTATAAAACTCCTGTCACTATCTAAAACGAATAAAATGAAAAAGATCTATTCATCTATTGAGTATGAAATTTATGGTTTCTGTCAGTCTAAATTGGATTTAAGATACGACAATTAAAATTTCCCATTGGTAGCGAACGTTATCCATTTAGCGGGGAATCCTTTTTAAGAGCAAAAAATTCCTGCTCCCATTTTTAGAAGAACGGACTAACAGGGTCAGCTATCCAGCTAACTTTCAAAATTAAATACCGTTACTGTATAGGTGGATCTCATTGTGAAAGACCTATTACTGGATAATTCATGGGTAGAGCCAAAATGTTTGAACTGTACAAGTTATTAATAAGATTCTGGAAATGAAGTAGAAGTAAAGGGCTCCGTGTATAGAAAGGACCTCACCGTTTAAAAAGGAACCATAGAAACGAAGGAACCCACTATTTCTTTAATCATCTATATTTAACTTGAATTTACATTTTTTTAGTTACTTTTGTTTGATACATTAATACAATTTTTCTTTTTTTGTCTTGTTTTAAGGTGAAATGTAAAAAAAAAAAGAAAAAAATAGTGGTTGGGAAGGTTATAGTAGCAAAAGCCATTGGAATTTTTATTTTATACATTGGAAAAATCCGTTTTGTTATTGATAGACCAGGAGAAAAAAGAATAACTCAAAGAAAGAAAATTAATAAGTTATTCATCAAAGTTACATTTATTCAATGACTAGAGTTAAACGAGGATATATAGCTCGAAGACGCAGAAACAAAATTCGTCTTTTTGGATCAAGCTTTCGAGGGGCTCATTCAAGACTTACTCGAACTATTGCTCAACAGAAAATAAGAGCTTTGGTTTCGTCTCATCGGGATAGAGATAGACAAAAGAGAGATTTTCGCCGTTTGTGGATCACTCGGATAAATGCAGCAATTCGCGAAAGGGGGGTATACTATAATTATAGTAAATTTATACATGATCTGTACAACAGACAGTTGCTTCTTAATCGTAAAATACTTGCACAAATAGCTATATTCAATCCAAATTGTATTTCTATTATTTACAATGAGATCATAAAAAAAGAAAATTGCAAAAAATACCTCGAAATGATTTAAATGAAGTTCCCCGGAGTTTATTCTCCGGGAGTATTAAAGTAGGAATTAGTCTGATAAAGTACGATAAATAAATAAAAATCAACAAATCCATTCAAAAAAAATTCCCAATTTTATATTATCTTACGACGTGACAATCAAATTTCGATTTTTCTAGATTATCCGATTTTTTTAGAATAAAACCCCAATTTGTGCTTGAGTTCAGATTCAAATTTTGATTCAATTCCATTATCAATTAAATAAGGAATAAGTCTATTTTTTATTTATTTTTGGTTCTAAAACTCGCAGTTCTAGTAGTCGACTCGGTTCTTTCAAACTGTTTTTCATTATTAAGAAAAGGTAACAAAGATAAAATACGAGCTTGTTTTATAGCACTAGTAATTAATCGTTGTTGTTTCAAGGTCAATCTATTCACCCGCCTAGATAAAATTTTTCCTTGTTCACTAATAAATCGACTAATTAAACTCATGTTTCTATAATCAATTCGATCCCCCGATTGAATCGGGGGCAAACGCCTACGAAAAGATCGCTTGGATTTAATAAGGGGTCGCTTAGATTTATCCATAGTTTGTTTAGTTTATTACTTATACCAAAAATCCTATTTCTTAATTCGAATTTTTTTTTAGGTCCAGCCAAAAATAGGATTTTCTTTGTTTATTTCTATTTTATATATTATATATAATAATTATGAAATATTGAATATGAAAATATATTTTCTAGTAAAAAAAAGAGTAAATAATATATATATTTCTTATATAATGAAAAATGAAAATTGTTTTGTCTCCTACTTGAAGGGATAATAAACAGACGTTCAGTTTGATCTATTTCTTTATCTCTCCATGAATTGTATGTTTGGAACAATAGGGACAGAATTTTCGCAATTCCAACCGACTAGGCGTATTGTGGCGATTCTTTTGGTAATATATCTGGAAACGCCCTTGATCCCTATTAACACTCTTTCGAACACAACTAGTACATTCCAAAATAACCTTTACTCGGACATCTTTACCCTTAGCCATGAACCCCTTTTGGTATTAATTCAAGCAACTTTTCCATTTTTTCCTTCTTCAAGAAAAATAGAAAAGTGCTAAAATAGAAGTTGCTAACTAGAAATACAATTCGCAATTCGAAAGATTTTGTGGAAATCAATAGAGTAATAATAGTTAAGTAAAGAACTACTGCGTAATCAAATTCAAAAGGGTTTCTAACTAGATATCTCTCTAATCATAGTATTTCATTTAAATATCGTGTAGAAAACTCTTAACTTAACCTGAACCTAAGTTTTTGGAAGGTTGAATCCACTTTTCTTCTTTACTAAACTAACCCTCTTTTTAGAATAAATAAAAAAGGGTAGGGATTATTCACAGGTAGTTGCTTCTATCTCGAATCTTCGCTAAACCTTTCCGTATTAATAACTAGAATGAAAAAAAGGGGAATGTCAACGCATCTGGAAAAAAACGATTGATTTCTATTAATATACCGGCTAAAGACCCAAACCATAAAGTACTTAGGACCGGTGCCACGGAAAGGTATGTTTGAAATCTCGCATTGAAAATCCTCCTTTTGAATTTCTTAATTGAAAAAATAAAGTAATACATATTGGATCTATGATCGGATGTATATATGATAGTTAAAGAATACTTGTCTTTGTACACAAAATGCCTAAGCTAAGTCAAATGAAAATTTCCAATAATAAAATAAACGAGATTTTTTTAAGAAAAAGAATAGCATGTCCCTTATCTACCGAACTGAGCATTCCTACAACATATTTTTTTAGTTTACGATAGGTTTTAATATAATAATACTTTCTATTATACCTTAGTATGAGAAGAGGCCGAAAAGAAGAAGAGGAAATAGTCGAGCAAAAAAAATTCTGTATTTTCTTTTTATGGAAAAAAAGAATGTGGAAAACAAGGCAAGGATTCTTTACAATTACACTATAAAAACGAATTGAATTGAAAGGGATGTAGCGCAGCTTGGTAGCGCGTTTGTTTGGGTACAAAATGTCACGGGTTCAAATCCTGTCATCCCTACCTAATTACTTTTACTCTGAGAAGTAAGGAGGAATTTATTGAAATTTGATTAAAATCGAAGATACGGAATCTCTCTTTTTTTATGATACCTTATATGGTAGATAATCTATGCATACAGGATGTAGATATAGTTTTGAGTTATAAAAACCATTCTTTCCAATCTTTCTTATCTATTGTGATAAGAAAGCGCTCTTAGTTCAGTTCGGTAGAACGTGGGTCTCCAAAACCCGATGTCGTAGGTTCAAATCCTACAGAGCGTGATTCCATTGTTGTTAAGTCAAGTTGAATTATAGAAATAGAAAAGAATTAGACTAAACTAAATGAACAGTAATCTAATCGAAAATTGACCTCCTGTTGATTTGAGAAAGGAGGAGGTCAATCAAAAAAAGATTTGTTAATTAATCAAAGATCCAAACTGATCACCGCGTCTGTATTGTAAATATGCGGTCACAAATAATCCAGCCAAAGTAATAGGAATTAGACCTAAGACGATTCCAAATAGAAAAACTTCAATCATTTCAATTCGTTGAAAAAAAAAAGAAAGGTAATATCTATCCCTAAATATGAATCTGAATTCCCCACGAATCTCAATAACCAAAATGTCGCAGTAAAGAACTCTAAAATAGACGGAATCCTACAGTACAGAAAGATTTCTTGAGTTGTTTATTCAATTCATTTCAAATAAGTCGTATCTTGCTTAGACCTATAAATAAAGCAGAGGTTATAGTTAACGCCGCTAGTAAAAAACCGAAATAACTAGTTAGAGTAGACATGAAGGGGCTAAAAAAAAGATGTTCTTTTTATACATATATGTTTCTAAAGTACTTACCTAAGTTTCCATTTGGAAAGCGAATAAGAAAAAAAGCAATTCAAAGGATCAAAGAATAAGTTCAATTGAAAGTTTTTGATTCATCAACTATTACATTTTCTTTTTTACATTATAAATGCACTAACAAAAAAAAAGTAAGGGCCGTAGAAAAAAAAAGAAATGACTCATTATCTGTGACATTTACACATCTCGTCATTTTGAATCAACGGATTTTTGGGGAAACCCTTGAGTAAACTAATCGAATATTAAACAAATAATAACTATGAAATTTTCTTCAAAAATGTTATTTATTTGAATCGCTATAAAATATAATAAAATGAAAAATAAATATATTTATTTTGTCCAACTCGATTCTAAGACTAAGACTTGCTACTATCTTTGCCTTTATAGGTTCCACGTTTAATATTATTTAGTTATAAATAGAAACCCGCATTCTTGCAGTTAGGTCAATAAAAACCTTTGGATTTAATGCAACAATGGATGTATTACAAAAATGCATTAATTGAAATCAATTAATGAATATTTTTTTTGAACAATAAACAATCCCTAAAAATAGTAAAGTACGGAATTCCCCAAACCTCTTCTATTTCTATATCTAAACCGCTTCTTTTTCTGGAATTTTTCACGAATTATTAGATCGAAACCAACTTGTCCGATTTCCCCTTTCCTCGACCTTCAGTTTCGAGTCTGAAGCCATAGAATGATAGAGAGAAACTGTATACTAGTTCTATTTGAAAAAATTTTCTATAGAAAAAACAAAATGGTGCCTAGTTCCACGTCGACAAAAAAAAAATAAAGTCACGTGTACTTCAGTTCAATATTAATTAAAATTGCCTTGCTGTGTCCGAAGAAGGATAGCTATACTGATTCGGTATACTCTAAAGACACCTTTGGTACTCTATTGGTAATCCTACAGGTTTTTACGTTTTTACGTAGAGTAAAAAGTAAATTTCCATTTACTGATTTCATCTTTTATGGATTTGCCTTTGACTGTACAAGAATATGTGGAGCTCAGTATGTCTGGAAGCACAGGAGAACGTTCTTTTGCTGATATTATTACAAGTATTCGATACTGGGTTATTCATAGTATTACTATACCCTCCCTATTCATTGCGGGTTGGTTATTCGTCAGCACGGGTTTAGCTTACGATGTGTTTGAAGCCCTCGACCAAACGAATATTTCACAGAGAGCCGACAAGGAATTCCATTAATAACCGGACGTTTGACTCTTTGGAGCAACTGATGAAAATTAGTAGATCCTTTTAGGAGGCCCAATGACCATAGATCGAACCTATCCAATTTTTACAGTGCGATGGCTGGCTATTCACGGACTGGCTGTACCTACCGTTTCTTTTTGGGGTCAATATCCGCAATGCAGTTCATCCAACGATAAACAAAACCGAATCCGAATTATAGAGCTACGACACAATCAAACCCGAACGAACAAAATGTTGAATTGAATCGTACCAGTCTTTATTGGGGTCTATTACTCATTTTTGTACTTGCTGTTTTATTTTCTAATTATTTTTCAATTAAATAAAGAGAAGGAAAGAAATAGATAGAATATAGAATTCGATTATAGAGTAGGAATTCTTTATCCCATTCGGAAGGACCTCATTTCATAATTATCCATGACTGTTTATGTCTCTAGCACGACCACTGATGAAATGTGGAGGGAAGTGGGGTAAATGGCCGATACTACTGGACGAATTCCTCTTTGGATAATAGGTACTGTAGCTGGTATTCTTGTGATCGGTTTACTAGGTATTTTCTTTTATGGTTCATATTCTGGATTAGGCTCATCTCTGTAGTAAGTAGTAATTTGATTAATCGAGGTATAGACATGAAAGTATAAGAACTCAACGGGACCTTCCTCCCCCTCGAATTAGACAAACAAAGAAGGGGGAGGTCCCATTAATTCTTTTTTTAATTATCATAATTTTTTATTCGAATTTTTCCTATAAATGAAAAACAGACCCTTTTTCGATGTTTTTGAAAAGTGTATTTGGTTATTCAGAACATATATTCCTCGATCATACTTATGGTCCTTCCTAAATTGTTAAGTTAAAAGAAAGAGAAAAAGGCAATCAATTGATTTATTGAATGACCAAATAGAAGCTCTATTTTTCTAGATTAAATAGAATGCAAGAAGTTCCATTTGTTCAAGAAATTGACCTCTCTCTTTTTTTCAGTTTGTCGCTCCTTATACATGTAATACTAAGAAAAAAAAGAATCAATCAAAACGAAAAAAGGGTGAAATTTCGAAAAAAGAAAAATTCCGACTAAGTCTTTGACGAGGGAATCAAGACTCGTTACTATTTCGACACACGACAAGTATGTGTAAAAGTCCTTGTCGTGTGTCGAAGACCAGGAAGGCAGATAAATCCCCCTAGAATCATTTGGTCCCCTCATTATTCTTTTCGTTATATTCCCCTTTTAGTCTAGTATCGAGTCAAATTTCGATTGGAAAAAAGTAAAAAAGTTTTCTTCACAATCAAATATATTATTATAACTAAAAATCTTGCTCGTAGATGTAGAAGAAAAGTATAAACAAACAAAAAAGAACCTTCTCGTAATTTTTTTATTTATTGATCATCCAAAACTGTCAAAGAATTGTCAACAATAATTTTGTTATTGTTACAAGCTTGATCTTGATAAATTTACGAATCTAGAAATTCATTTCGGACAATTGAACCTTCTCGAACTGTTTCTTTTTAAGAACCAAAAAGATTTGTGCTAGAATAACGGATGCAAAGAAGAACAAAAGCCCTTGTACGCGCAGTGAATCTTGAAGGACTATTTCTGCATCTCCTTGACAAATCCACCCACATTAGGATTACTCGTAATGGTTGATCAAGTTTGATAGATTCACCCTCTGAAACAAGAAGCTCCGGTCCTGGCGGGATAATATCAACCACTTCACGTCCGTCCGAGGCATCCGCTATGTTATTTCGTATCCGCCCTTTTCTTTTCGTACAATTTTCTTACTATACTGCTGTTGTGGCATTATAAACTGTATTATTACTCTTGCTTCCGTCAGGATAAATCTGACCCCTTCCCCTGTTACCACCTACATATATCGGATATTTTAAGAAGTAAACGTCTTTCTTAGTAGCAGGGTCTGGAGAAAGAATAGGAAAGGTAATTTCACTATATTTTTGCCCAGGAACAGGACCTATCACAAGAATATTTTTTTTATTGGGGCGATAGCTCTGAAAAGAAAGATTCCCTATCTTTTCTTTCATCTCTGGAGAAATACGGTCGGGGGGGGGCTAATTCAAACCCTTCAGGTAAAATAAGAACAGCCCCCACATTCAAACCCCCTTTTTGCCATTAGCAAGAACTTGTTTTAATTGCATATCATAAGGAATTCGAACAACTGCTTCAAATACAGTATCCGGAAGGACCGCTTGTGGAACCTCAATATCCACGGGCTTATTGGCTAAATGGCAATTAGCACATACAATACGTCCAGTCGCTTCTCGTGGATTTTCATAACCTTGCTGTGCGAAAATGGGATATGCATTCGAAATGGATGACCGAGTTATTATATATATCACGAGCGAGATGGAAATGGATCGAGTAATCTGTTCTTTTATCCAAGAAAAGGTATTTATAGTTTGCATGGTACAACCATTGATTCCGAAAATTTCTACAATAAATTTGGTAGGTTGCTAATAGAGTTCCCTATCCATGAGTCTGCTATTTACTTTAACTGAAAAAATTAATTTATTAAAATAATATAATATTACTGGAATATAGGAGGAACTCCCGCCTTAGACGGGTAGAAATAGAAAGAGGGGGTACAATTGGTCATGCTTTGATTATTGATTATGTACAAAGCAACATTCGAATTAAAAACTCCAATTGGATTTCTCTCCATATACCCCTTTCTTTTTTCAGTCATTCATTGAATGATAAATCACTACAAGTGATGGGGATACGCGATTTAAAGAACGGAAAATCCAATATTTTAAAAATGTATCTAGAATGACTGGAAAAGTGGAAACAAGACTCGATATAATTTGATCGTTATGGGCAAATCCAAAATCTTTGTAGATAGAGCTAATCAGTAGTTCCCAACCTTGGGGTGAATGAAATCCGATACATAATCGGTTACTAAAAGAATGGAAAAGCTTTTATTGTGTCGCTTAAGTATATAGGAATTCCTGAACCCAAGAATTAATAAGAATAAGTTCTTTATTTGCCAGAATGGAATAACCACTAGAATAAGGAAACAGATTAAATTTGTGGAGAAGTGCAAAATCATATGGATACAATCTTCATTGTACGTCTTGATCAATTGAATCGTTTCATTGTGGATTCCGATACGAAGCTTTTGTAGATGTGTTTCCGGACATTCCTTTATCATTTCGTCCAACCAAGCGGAGCTCCTCGAATTCGATCCATTTTTCGCGAAGATTTTTTTCTTGAATATCATTCAAAAAAGTTTCAGATTGCTTAGTATTCCACCAAGTAGTAACCCAAGATTCCAGACTTTTTTGAAATGATAGATAGATCCACCAGGGTAAAAATACATAGATACAAGATATATAAAAGGAATAAATGCTCTTCTTTTTTTTCCATTTTTTTCATCTATAAATTGTTAATGAACCCAACCGGGTATTCATCGAAAGGAAGGAATTGCTTTCGACGAATACCCGGCGGAGCCATTTCGTTTTTTTCAATTAATGAATATTTTTATTTGATTTCAAGATGAAAGAACTCACTTTCTACCAAAATAGAAAATATTTCCAAAAATGAACAAATTAACCATAGCACAAAAAAAGAATTAAGACTTGAATGTGATAATAAAAATGGATGCAAAACACGACAGAATTTGGATAATTTAATTCTCGTTATAATTAGAAATTATAAGAAATCAAATTATTTCATCATTAAAGCGAACAAAAGATTACTAAAAAAAGCGAGAAAATTACATGATTAATTTGTTTGTATGTAATATATCAATTACAAATACTGGAAATTCTATGGAATTGAATGGTTTGTATTTGTAGACATAAACTCCCCCCTTTGGTTGTTCTGTATACGTCTGCTTTGACCCGAGTGGGCGTTCTGATGAGATTTCTGTTAAGGTATGCCGTAGAAAAACGTATTCTAGATTTTCTATTTTACGCCAAGTTAAGAAAACGTTCGGTCTTTCCGTTCATTTTTCAAAATCCTTCAATTGGGACACGCAAGAAATAGGCCAATTCAGCCGCCTTTTGTTCCATTTCTCGTGGAGTCAAATTCTCATCAGTACGAGTAAAGGAATGGCTCCTGTCCTCTGATTTCCAGATAAAGAAACACGGCGAGTATAAATACCTTCTTTAAGTCTATTCTAATAGACTGAATATCTTTTATAAGATATCGGAAAAAGATGCGACGATTTTTTCCAGGGAATCCCAGCGAAAAATACAGACTATTCCTTTTTCTATCGAATCGATCATAACCATACCCACATTCCACGAAATTGCACACCACAAATATGAGCTAATAAAGAGGCCTGCAATCCCATAGAAAGACATCACGATCCCTTGTGGAAAAAAAAGAATTTGCTGGGGAGGAAATAAAGATATCAAATTCTTACCAAGATAGCTGGAAATTCCAACCAACAAGAATCCTAATGAACCGAAAAAAAGGATAAAGGCCCAGCAGAAATTACTTATTTTCGAGATCCCGTTATAAGTTCTACCCATATACGTTCTGATCGCCAATTCATACTAGATCCGGTTGCATTTAATTTGAATGAAAGAATACCCCAAATGAATTGTACTTTCCTTACTCTGTCTTGTTTCCGATGTAACTCTCATCAACTAGTCCTATTTTGATGTCAGAGGTGTTTCACTTTTATTTATTTCTATTTTTATTTTAGTTCGATCAAAATAATAACATCTACCCCTATATTGTATTGTCATTTTTCCATTTACATCACATACATAAGAGCTCGTTCATTATGTTCGGAAGAAATCACGTGTTATACCATTCCGCTAAACATATATCTATATTATAATCAAGTCTAAGTTTTTAAAAATGAGATTTTGACGAGACGATCTAAACAATCTTATTTTTGAACATGAAGAAATAAAGAAGCCATTGCAATCGCTGGAAATACTAGGCCTACTAAAGGCACAAAAATTGAGGGAAAGTTCATAGTTGTCATAGACCGGGTACCTCGATTTACGATATTGTAATTGTACCTGTTTGTTATATTTGTTGTTATTATCTTATTATATTAAAATTAATTAATTAGAATTCTATAGAATGAATATAGTATAGAATAAGTACAAGAAATGTAGAACTAAAAAGCAATTCGATTTCTACATATAAATATATGATAATCGCGTTTACTTTCTCTTTTTTCTTTCTTTTGCTTTACTAATTCAAAAAAATCGAAAAATAGAGGATTTATTATAAATTCAATTTCCAAAGCAGTCGTTAGAGTCCGATCCAAGAGGTATTTTAAATAAAGACTCCCCGACGAAAGATACAACCAAAAAGTTTTTTTTATTGGAATCTAAAGGAAATAAGCATGGAGGTTTTGGTTCGCGACATCTAATTTTGGAATAAAAAAAGCTTTTGACACAAATATAAAAATTGCCTTAATCCTCGCCTTTATTTGATTCAAAGGAAAAAAAAGCATGCAGCTGAAATAACTCACTTAGAACGCCTTTTAAAAGATTACGTGGTACGATTGGATCGAATAAACCCTTATGGAATAAAAACTCGGTGCTTGTGACCCTTCAGGTACTGTCTTATTCAATGTTGCTCAATTACTCTTTTACCGCAAATGCAATGTAGGCGGTTCGGTTCAGCAATAATGAATCCCCCAACATACCAAAGCTGGCGGTCACCCCACCAGTAGTAGGAGATGTAAGGATTGATACATAAAATAACTTTTTATTTGATGATAATCATATAAAACAGACGAGATTTCGCCATTTGCATTAAGCTCAAGCTTCCTTCTTGCATGCGTGCCCCCCGGAAGCACATACTATAATAAGGGGGATTAATTTATTGGCAGCATACTCAATCAATCGGGTGATCTTTTCCCCTACTACGGATCCCATACTGCCTCCCATAAACTGAAAATCCATAACACCAATTGCTACAGGAATACCGTTTAGTTGACCTATACCTGTTTGAACAGCTTCAGTTAAACCTGTATTTATTTGATAAGAATCAATACGATCTTTATAAGCTTCCTCCTCCGAATGAAATTCGATAGGATCCATAGAGACCATACCTTCATCCATAGGATTCCAAGTACCAGGATCAATCAGAAGTTCGATTCTATCTGAACTACTCATTTTCAAATGATATCCACATGTTCACAAATACCCATTTTGACTTAAGTAATTCTTGTATTTAATGCATAACAATTTTCGCATTGAACCCACAAATGTTTATATTTTGAGTTCCATCAAGATTTGTAGAATTTTCGATTTAGGAAATTACTGTCGTTCGTGATAATTCTTTTACTGAAACTTTCGCTGGTATTTCCACTTTCATTAAAAATGTAACTCAAAATGTAACTATCACTGTAATTGTCACTATCACTTAGGATGGAACTGCCACTACGGATTTGAGAATGAAGATAATTGTCAATGCAATTATTAATGTGATTATTCCAACTATCTTCAGTATAATCCATGGAATGATCATTATAAGTATCGCCACTCTTAGATCTAGAGTTCAGATAACTTGAATTCCAATAATTCGAAAAGGAACTTTGCAGGTCATTCAGAAAAGACGGATCGTTGTCAATCTCAAAAATTTGATTTTCAATATCGAAGTATAGGGAATAACTGTCCCCTTACTATCTATAAGTAAAAAAAGAGTATCAGAGATGAAATTCCGAATGTCCATAACACGAACTAAATGATCAACATTACTATAACTAGAACTGTCACTATTTCTCCAACTATGAATTTTTTTTCTGTATCATTTAGACTCGGATCTTCCGTTGTACTGGTATTTCAGTAGGACCAAGACTGTCCATTGATTTACTTAATCCACACCCGTATCTGTGTTCTAACTCTTTTTTAGACAAGATCGAATTGAACCAACACTTTTTCATAGAGTTTCTTGCCTCCCATTCGCATGAAAAAAATCGATGAATAGTCATTATTGATGAAAAAAAATTGAACATTTCTTGTCAGAATAAGCATCTAGATACAACCGTTCAGATTATTAACTAAATATTAATGAAGTATTATATTGAAAGAAAGAATTTTTTATTAGAAGATAAAATTCACGCGTAAGAGAATGTTTAAGAACTTCGATTTCAGAATTGGAATCGGGTTGGTATATTTTTGATTTAAAAAATCGAGTTCGAGCAGAGTTGTTTCTGTTGATTGTATAAGGAAAAGAAAAAAAAGACTACTTGTTTTACGCTTTGATAGGAAGGTATAGTATGAAATCGAAAGTCTCTTTAACAATGTTTCCAATGAAATTTCTTTTAAATTCAAACCCAGGCTTGGCTACAAATCAAATTCTACTAAACAAATCTAAGTAGGGTGTCCTAGATCCATTTCTTCCATTCAATTGCAGTTGATTGGTTTAACTAACAATCAAATATTACTAATTATTAAACTATATAGTTTAATAAATTAGTAATATTCATTACATATATTTAGTAGGGCTATACGGACTCGAACCGTAGACCTTCTCGGTAAAACCGATCAAACTTGTATTCTCAAAATGATTTGAACTGTTTCAAAAACCCAACATGCATTTTTTGCATTGGGCTTTTTCATTAACTGATATAAATATCAGCTAGTCTACAATATTTTTCTTGATAGAAAGAAAATGGTTCCGTGTGCTCAGATTCATTATTCATTTGAACTTTGATTCAAAAGCATACCAAAGTGTTTCAAAGAAGAGTTATCTTGACGTAGGTCTGCCTTTGGCCTAGATGATTTGAAAATTAAATGGAGTCTCTATCGTTTCGCTTAAAGAATCCAATATGAAACTTCATACACCTTAAAGTTCATAGGACGAAAAGAGATTTTTTGAGGCCCTATACTCATTATGCCTAGCATTGAATAGGTTGGGTATTCACCTATCAATATGTCAAATCAATAATGGGTTCTATTTGTAACTAAATAGACACTTGAATTGGACCGAATAGAATTAATTGTCAGGCTATTGTTCTCTATGTTTTGTTTCCTCAAAGCCTAGAGTAAGACATCGATTTTTCAAAAAGATTCATTCTTTTGATTGCATGATGGACTCCCTGAAAAACATTGGCGCGCGTGTAAACGAGGTGCTCTACCTAACTGAGCTATAGCCCTTGTGTTTATGCTCCATATTTTAGTATGGAGATAATTTCTTGTCAAGAGAAATATTCTACAATATACCATCATAGCTCTTTGATCCGTTTGATTTCTATTGCTTATAAGCAGTATTCGGTTATAATCAATCTATGGAATGGTTATATTTAGTCCTCTTTCTAATGATAAAAGGCCTACTTAACTCAGCGGTTAGAGTGTTGCTTTCATACGGCGGAAGTCATTGGTTCAAATCCAATAGTAGGTAAAACTTATTAGATACCAAAGTCAGAGTCGAGGTATTTAATAAGTTTTTCTACTACCCTTTGGATTATTAAGACTATTAAATAGATTCTCTTTTCTTTTTATTTTGTTGATTGAATCAACAAAATAAAAAGAAAAAGAGATCTTCTATATATTTAGATTCTATATATCGAAAGAGTGTACAAACAGAACTTCTTCTGATTATGATTATTTGGACGCACGCACCGATGGTTACGAAGAAATCGGATTGCTAGCCTCTACTCGTGTCCTAGCTCGTCTCAAAGCTAAATTTGCTCAATTACTTGTCTCTTTCCTTCCGCTTTCCTCAAGTTAGCTTCTGCTATTTCAAGAGTTTGCTGAGCTTCTTGTGAATCAATGTCACTACCCCTATCAGCATCATTTACTAAAATCGTAATCTCATTATTGCCTATTCTAGCAAAACCTCCCATCAAAGCCATTGTTAACCATTGGTCGTTAAGACGTATTCTTAAAATTCCTATATCTACCGCTGTGGCAGTAGGGGCATGGTTTGGTAATACACCAATTTGGCCACTATTAGTAGATAAAATGATTTCTTACTTCTGAATTCCAAACACTTCGATTAGGAGTCAGTACACAAAGATTTAAAGTCATTTCTTTAATTTGCTCTCCATTTCTAAGTTCATAGCTTTCGCGGTAGCTTCGTCGATGTACCTACCAAATAAAAAGCCTGCTCAGGAAGACATCTAATTCTCCGGAAAGGATCAATTGAAACCTTAATTGTTTCTGTTAGACAACATATTTTCCTGGAGAGCCCGTAAATACTTCTGCTACGAAAAAAGGTTGTGATAAGAAACGCTCAATTTTTCGTGCTCTTGCTACAGTTAAACGATCTTCTTCGGATAATTCGTCCAATCCAAGGATAGCTATAATGTCCTGAAGTTCTTTGTAACGCTGTAAGGTTTCCTAAACTTTTTGCGCAATTTCATAATGTTCCTCGCCAACAATTCTAGGTTGGAGCATAGTTGACGTTGAATCTAGCGGATCCACCGCTGGATAAATCCCTTTAGCGGCCAATCCCCTTGATAGTACGGTATAGTAGCAT
>JAWIZW010000037.1:0-199663 GCA_034703905.1 Chenopodium berlandieri
CCTCTAATGATCGTCGTCTCCTCTAAGGACCGCGACCTCATGCGGGCTGCGCTGCCAGATTTCATCAAACGGCGGCCGCTGGGGGGTGACTACACAATAAAAATCCGGCTGCGCAGGGAACAATATGGCTGGAGGATGAACACCGAACGCAAACGCTTGGTTCGGTGCTACGAGGCGGCCTTCTTGGCCGGAGTCCGCTTCCTCTCCACGACACAATAAAGCCATACTTAGGGGGTATGGCCTGGGTCTCTGGCAATTAACCCCCAACTCGTGGGTAAATATTTTAGGGTTAATCCGCCGCCTGCGAGATGCAGGGCCTCAACCCCGGCTGGGAGCGTTTTGCCCACATGCATTACTTGAGTAGGAGCCCAGGCTGCTGGAGAGCCTGGTATACCTTGACCACCCAGCCCAAATACCTTATGACCTTGGACAAGCCTCCAAATGGTCTGACTGGAAGCAGCACCGTTCTACTTGGTTAAGGCCCCAACTAAGGCAGAGAAATTTCCGGATCTACAACCGGAAACCAGAACTCTTGGGAACCAAGTGCCGCCTGCCCCCTGTCCCGGAGGATGATAGAGAGACCATCCTTGACTCCGGGTTTTTTGAATTAGTTCCTGACACCCTCTCATCCGGAGAGATAGTAAGGGTACCTAGAAACTGGGTGCCCAAACATGAGTTTTTTAGGGACGAATGCTTCTTGTCCGCTTGTGGTCTAAGCAGCATGTTTAAAAAACGTATGTATTCGGAACTCAGCCGGTTTCTTTCAAACCGGATGCTTTTATTTCCTTGCTTGTTTATTATTCTAACCGAGTGCCTGCCTTTGCAGAAGAAGCCAAGAAAATGTTGTCCAGCGAGATGACACCGGCTAGGAAGGCTTCCGACATCCGGAAAGCCGATCTCGAGAAAACACTTGCTGCCCAGGCGGCGAGGAAGGTATAACCGTCTGATCCTTCTCATTGATTTCAATTTCTCTTTATTCCATAACTTATATTTTTCTCGCTTTCAGGACGGGAAGCAGATGCCCCAGTCCCTTCAAAAACAGGTCAGGCCACCGCCGACCCAACAAGAATCTGCATCCAAGGTGCAGAAGACAGCCGACCGGCCATCTACCGGCGGCAAATCAATAAAGGTCCCAGGGGGACCTGGAGCTGCGGATGCTCTTGCAGCCATCCCATTGAGGGCCGCAACCGGTCCCTCTGAAGGCCGTTCGGGCCACAAAGGTAACTTCGACCTTACACTGCTTGACCTGCCCATGCGGGTCAAGTTTTATTCGCAGTCTCGATCTCAGCCGGGGGATTCTCCAATCAGCCGGCAATCAATAGGCAGAGCATATGCGAGTTTCTCACCATCTGTTTCTGGTGCAGATAATTCTCCCCACTGGCCGGACGGGGCTCAATACGCCCGGGCCATGCTGAGAGCCGTCCCAAGGGACGAGAAAGAGGCGATCCCTGGGATCAACTCCTTTAATGCCGACCGGGTGCTGGTCGACCTGGCCGACGTATGCTCCAACAACCATTCCGTAATTACCTTGACATGCATGTTTAAATATGCAGTATTAACCGGCTGAATTTTTGCAGGCTATGCTGCGCGTAGAGGGGCTCAAACGAGCCTATACCCGCAAGTCTGAAGAGGTAAGGAGAGGCAAACGGGCTGTTGATGACGCCCATAGTGTTGCTGAATACTCTTTGTACATGCATGGCTTAGAAACAAAATCTATACGCATGGAACAGGCGGAGAAGACCAAGGCCCTCCAACAGCAGATTGATCAACTGAAAAACCAAGTTGACCAACTGCAGGCGTCCCTGGATGGCGCCAATGATAAGTTGGAGAAACAAAAAGAGGCTCTCCAACGGCTGAGCGAGGCGGAGACTGAAAATGGCCGCCTTGCCAAAGAAAATGAGCGCCTGATCAAAGAGGCGGCTGCTGCCAATAAGAACTTCAAGGCCACCTTGGAGGCGGAGCAGGACAGGCTCATTGAGGAGAATGAGCATGATTGTGCAAACCGGATGAGAAGGGCGTTTTCCATCATCCACCCGGAGGCGGACTTCACCGCCTGGGAACTCGCCTTCAAATATTCTGATCTTGCCATTCTGGCCGAAGAGGCGAATGAGCCGGGGCCCGGACCTTATGACGCTTGGGTTAGGGAGGAGCTTGCGCGCAGGCAGGCGGAGGCTGCTGAAGAGGAAGAAGTTGTTCCTGAAGACGACGCAGCCTCTCACCCTGATTCGACCCGAAACTAACCGGAAGAGGACCGGATCACTGTTCGCCTCGAGTAGCAACGACCTCCCGGCCTGCGCGCCTTGCATTATTTTGTAATAGCGCCGGATGAGTCGGGCTACTCCGCTATAGTTTTCTATTTTGAATATTAACATTTTCACCGGCTGCGCCGGTTTGTATAATACATTTCATTTTTCACCGGCTGAGCCGGCTTTTGAATGCAGTCTACTTTTCACACTTGGCTTTTGAATGCTTTTTATGTTTCTGCACTTTAATGCTAGAATTCTTGTTATTTTTTATACATATTCCTGCAAGGGTAACCAAAAGACCCCCGCTGGTAACACTACCGTCTAGGTCTTTGCAAACTAGGCAAAGAAATTTGCAAGGGTTACCCAGAAGACCCCACCGGTAACTCTGCGGTCTGGGTCTTCGCAAACTAGGCAAAGAAATTTGCAAGGGTTGCCCAGAAGACCCCACCGGTAACTCTGCCGTCTGGGTCTTCGCAAACTAGGCAAAGAAATTTGCAAGGGTTGCCCAGAAGACCCCACCGGTAACTCTGCCGTCCGGGTCTTCGCAAACTAGGCAAAGAAATTTGCAAGGGTTGCCCAGAAGACCCCACCGGTAACTCTGCCGTCTGGGTCTTCGCAAACTAGGCAAAGAAATTTGCAAGGGTTGCCCAGAAGACCCCACCGGTAGCTCTGCCGTCTGGGTCTTCGCAAACTAGGCAAAGAAATTTGCAAGGGTTGCCCAGAAGACCCCACCGGTAGCTCTGCCGTCTGGGTCTTCGCAAACTAGGCAAAGAAATTTGCAAGGGTTGCCCAGAAGACCCCACCAGTAACTCTGCCGTCTGGGTCTTCGCAAACTAGGCAAAGAAATTCGCAAGGGTTGCCCAGAAGACCCCACCGGTAACTCTGCCGTCTGGGTCTTCGCAAACTAGGCAAAGAAATTTCAACCCAAAACCAAACCGGATGGCGTCTGGGTAATTGCCCCTGGATAGCGGTCTGGGTCTTTGCAAGCCAGGCGGCTATCCATATGATAGAGCACGAACATATACACTAAGTGCCAACATTAGATTCGGGAGCCAGTCGGTTTATACTGATTTACCGTTGGGCTTTTGCAAGCATACCTCTGAATGAATTATGGCCTACAGGTTTTGAAGCCTGCCTTCTCTTAGAGAGTCAGGCGGCGATATTTTGTACCGGCAGCGTTTTGGAGACCGCCTTTAGTGGTACTTCCAAAAAGTGGGCCGGCTGCAAATTTAAGGGTGCTAGCCTGCCTTTTTTGGTGCGAGGGATCGTCAGGCGGATTTGTCCGCCTGTGTGATCGCTTAGAACAATTTACCACCCAAATGGGAGATGTTCTCTTCGATGAATTCACCCATATGGGTGTCACCGGATGCAAAAATTAGTTTTTGGGGCCGCTTGTGGTAGGCACAAGACATGGCGAATGTATACAAAATTGAATGTAATTCTCATTAATCATTGAAAATTTACAAAAGATGTACAACGCTTAGAAGTAGTATTTTTTGAGATTATCTACATTCCAAGTTCTAGGCAACTTTCTTCCGTCTGGAGTTTCCAGGCGGTAAGTGCCATCTTGTACCTCTTCAAAGATCCGGTAGGGTCCCTCCCAATTTGGGGTTAGTTTGCCTTGTTCATTGGCCCTACCGGTTGCCTCCATTTTGCGAAGCACAAAATCTCCTTCTTTCAAAGGTCTTTTACGAACCCGCTTGTTGTAGGCTCTAGTCATACGCAGACGGTAGATCTCATGACGCAAGGCAGCATTCCCCCTTCGCTCTGGGAGAGCCTCTAATGCCAACCGCATGGCTTCCCAGTTAGCCTCCTCGTCATATAACATAATGCGCAGAGTAGGCTCATAATGTTCAATGGGAAGAACTGCTTCAGTGCCGTATGTCATGAGAAATGGGGTCTCACCGGTTGCCCCCTTTTCGGTTGTCCGGATAGCCCAAAGGACATGAGGTAATTCCTCTGCCCATAGTCCACCGGCTCTTTCTACTTTCTTCTTTATATCGTCTGAGATCAACTTGTTAAAAGCCTCAACTTGACCGTTTGCTTGAGGACGGCCAACGGATGCAAAACAATGGGAAATTCCTTGGTCTCCCAACCAGGTCTTAAGGACAGGCGTTTCGAACTGCGGTCCGTTGTCAAAAACCATGGACATTGGAACCCCAAACCGGGTGATGACGTTTCTCCAGATGAAGGAAATCACGTCTTTTGTTTTAATCCCTTTTACCGCCTCTGCCTCAACCCATTTGGTGAAGTAGTCTACTGCTACAAGAATGTAGCGGCGGCCGCCTGTAGCAGGCGTATAAGGTCCCAAAATGTCCATGCCCCATTTAGCAAACGGAACGGACTATGGATTGCCGTGAGATCTGTTGCCGGTTGATGTATCAACTTAGCGAATTTTTGGCACTTGTCGCACCTCTTTACTATATCCATGGCATTCGCTTCGAGAGTGGGCCAAAAGTACCCTTGCCGCCTGGTTCTTCTGGCAAGGGACCTGCCGCCAATATGCGAGGCACAAAACCCCGCATGCAGGTCTTCCAAAACTTCTCTACCCCTATCCGGGGTTACACATTTCAAAAACGGCTGCAGGTAACCCTTCCGGAGGAGTTCCCCTTTATGCATAACAAAACTTGAAGCACGCTTCTTGAGCGCTGATGCTTCTGAAGGGTCATCCGGCAAGGTACCATCCGTCAAGAAAGACCGGATGGGATCCATCCAGGTAGCACTTCTGTCCAGGACTCCAATGGGATCATTCTGAATACTTCGTTTTTCAATGACTTCCCAAAAGACCGTCCTAGGTGAATCACAGGAGGCTGATGATGCCAACTTTGAGAGAGTATCCGCCTGATTGTTCTCAAACCGGGGCACCTGTCGCAGATGAAATTCATCGAAGGACCCAGCCTCCTCTTTGACCGCCTGCAAATATTTGATCATAGCCGGATGGGTGGCTTCGTAGTCACCAAGGTATTGGCTAACGATCAGCTGTGAGTCTGAGCAGGCGTCGACCTTTCTTGCACCGGCTGCCTTACACATGCGCATTCCGGCTAGTAGGGCTTCATACTCTGCCTCATTGTTGGAGGCTTGGAACTTGAACCGTAGTGCATATTCGAACTTATCCCCTTCCGGGGAATGACATATAACACCTGCACCACAGCCGTTCACCGTAGAGCTGCCGTCTACAAATAACTTCCAGACCTGATCAGGATTTTCCGGTTGCACCGGCCTAGTCATCTCGACAATGAAGTCGGCAAACGCCTGACCTTTCACTGCCCGCCTGGGCTCAAAAGTTATCTCGGGGCTTTGTATTTCAACAGCCCACTTGATCATTCTACCGGATGACTCTATGGCAGTCATAGTGCGCTTGAGCGGCTGATCTGTGTATACCACAACAGGATGTGCCAAAAAATAAGGCTTCAACCGCTTGACTGCTACGAATAAGGCCAACCCAAATTTTTCGATCATGGGGTACCGGAGCTCAGCATTTTTAAGGACATGGCTGATGAAATAAACCGGCAGCTGAATACCGTCTCTCTCAGCGAGGAGAACGGCACTAAGGGCGTGGTCAGAGACGGCTAGGTACATGTACAGAACCTCCCGGGGTAGGGGGCTCACCAGCCTTGGCAAAGAGTGCAAGTGCTGCTTAAGCCTCTGGAATGCCGCCTCTGCTTCTTCACCCCATTCAAACCTTGACCTCTTCCTGATTGCCTGGAAGAAATAGAGGCACTTGTCACCTGACCGGCTGAGGAACCTCCCCAATGCCTCCAGGCAACCGGTCAACTTCTGGACCTCTTTTACAGTGCGGGGAGACTTCATGTCGATTACCGCCTGTATTTTTTCCGGATTAGCTTCAATGCCTCTTTGGTCAATTAGGAAGCCGAGAAACTTCCCAGACTCAACACCAAATACACATTTCTTTGGGTTAAGCATGACCCGGTGCCGCCTGAGTGTGGTGAAGGTTTCTCGCAGGTCTGCTAGGTGATCCGTCTGTAGCTTGGATTTGACTATCATGTCATCGATATACGCCTCTACATTCCTGCCAATCTGGTTAATAAAAACTGTGTTTATCATGCGCTGGAATGTAGCCGGTGCATTTTTCAACCCAAACGGCATCACCGTATAACAGAATAACCCTTGATCAGTGACGAAGGCCGTCTTCTCCTGATCTTTCTTCCAGAGGGGTATTTGATGGAAGCCGGAATAGGCATCCATAAAACTCATTAGCGCATGGCCGGCTGTGGAGTCGACCAGGCTGTCGATCTTTGGAAGCGGGTAGCTATCTTTTGGGCATGCTTTGTTCAGATCTGTGTAATCCACACACATCCGCCAAGTACCGTTCGGCTTCTTTACTAGAACGACATTTGCCACCCAATCCGGGTAGTAGCATTGCCGAATGAACCCAGCATCCAACAGCTTTTTGACCTTAGCCGCTGCCGCCTGAGATCTTTCTCCACCGTGATCCCTCTTTTTCTGCCTGACCGGCTGCTTTTTGGGATCTACGGCTAGTTTGTGGACAGCAAGATCCGGGCTGACGCCTGGCATCTCTTCCACTTCAAAGGCAAAGATGTCTTTGAATTCCTTCAGCAGCTGGAGCAAGCCTTCCCCCAACCGTTCGAAGGCTACCGTCCCAACCTTGACTGTTCTTTCGGGACGACTGTCATTTAGGATGACATCAAGGCAGTCACCAGCCGGCTGAGGTCGTTGGTCATCTGACCTTTCCCCGGCTAGTGATTGCTATTTCTCCTTTTTGACGGGTGCCAGTTGGTCCGCCTTTCTTTTCTTACCGGCTGCCCTTGGAGCCGGGACTGCTGGGTCGCAGTTATCAATATCTATGGGCTCACCCTTGCCGGCTGTACCCATAGTTGTCTTGACGTCGGAGAGATAGCACTCTCTCGCCGTCTTCTGGTCCCCGCTTAGGGCACCGACTGTACCATCATCCTTTTGAAACTTGACCAGCATGAGGGACGGGATGATGACAGCCTTTGATGCGTTGAGGGTTGGACGGCCAAATATCATGTTGTAGGCGGACAACTCCTCCACAACCAAAAACTTGACTACCATGTGGCGTCCTTGCCCCTTTTCACCCAGCCGGATCGGATGGTCTATGCTTCCGACCGGGTGCACCACTCCGCCCCCAAAACCAACTAGTGGGTGAGGAGCCTGGTGCATGCTACCGGATGTGTACTTGAGCTTGGTCAAGCACTGGTAACTGATTAGGTCAGACGAGCTCCCGGTGTCTATTAGGATCCGGCCAACCTTCTGGTTGGCGACCTTGCACTCGATGACGATGGGGTCATCATGAGGCCGCCTGACCTTGCCCCGGTCCTTTTCAGAAATAAGGACCTCAGGAAAGATGTCTTTCGACGCCTGGCCCTCATCCACTGAGTTGACCAGCTTCCTGATGTTGTCTTTGGTGCCCCGGATGGAGGGACCCCCTCCGGCAAAACCGCCTACTATGGTGAAGATGGTCTCTTCATCCGTCTCGGAGTTTACTGGGCCAGTTTTTTCCGCCTGCCCTTTCTTGGCCTGGGTATTACCCTTGGCCTTGGGTAGGTAGGATTTTAGGGCCCCCTCATCTGCTAGACGGTCCAATAGCCGCCTGAGGCTATAGCAGCCATTGGTGTCGTGGCCGACATCCTCGTGGTATTGGCAATACTTGCTCTTGTCCCTTTATTCACGGGGCTTTTCATTTCAGCCGGTTTGTCGAGAGACATCCGGTCTTTGATTTCCAGGAGGATGGTGGAGCAATCTTTTGTGAACTCGTATTTGGGGACATACGGTTCTGACTTCCGCCTGATCTTCTGGGCCGGCTGTCCTGATCGGTCAGCTGCCCAGACCCCTTTTCTCTTTTCTTCCTTTCTTGCCGGCTGATGCTGTTGCCGGCTCTCTTTTTTGTCAGACTTTTTAGAGTCTGACGGCTGCTTGACAGCACAAAGCTCCGTCGCCTGTATATAGGCTTCAGCTTCAATTAACGCCTCTTGGAGGGTAGCAACCCTCTTCCGGACGAGGTCAAACTTAAAGGTCGACCCATCCTTCAGACCTCGAAAGAAGTCTGTATAGGCCACTTCGTCTGATAGTCCCGGAATCTGAATTCTCATCAGATTGAACCGTCTGACGTATGACCGGAGGCCCTCCCGGTCGCCCTGCTGTATTGCCCCTAGGTCGAGGCTAGTCTTTTTGGCAGGTATGTTCATTGAGAAATTTGACGTAAACAAGTACGCCAAAGTTCGGAAGTTGTTGATGCAACCGGCTGGTAGGTTACCAAACCACCGCTGGGCTATGCCCTTGAGGGTAGCCGGGAAGCATCGACACCAGACGGCATCATCTAACCCCTGAAGGTACATGAGGTTAGAGTAGGCCATTAGATGGTCTTCTGGGTTGGTGGTGCCGTCATAGGCCCCCACCAAAACATTTTTGATCTTAGGCGGATGTGCCGCCTGGGTTATCTCAGGTGAGAACGCTGTTGGCTGTTCCCCCAAATTTAGCAGGCGCAGCTGCCAGTCCGTGGGTTGGTACGGCTGCTGCACTTGCCCACCGAAGAGACCCGGTGACATAAAAGGGGATCCACCCAACCCATTCGGTGTGCCGAATGGACCAGGCTGGATCACTTTGGGTCCAGACCGGGCAGAAACTTCGCCCGTCTGGCTCCCAGGATTCGTTCCCGTATGCCTTTGTGAGACGTTATGGAAACTATCCGGGAAGGTCGACGTTGAGGCCGACGCAGACGCCTGACCTCGCTTCTCTTGGAGAAACGTGCGGGCGTCTAAGAATGTTTTCTTGGAGCCATCCGGCTGTACGTGCCGGATGGCCTTTCGCAGCTCCCCTTGAGGAAAACGGAGTCTGCTTGGGTCAAACCTTAAGCCCTCCCCCTCCTTTGGCTTTGGATGAGGGGTAGGAACTCGTTCTTTGACCGCCTTCTTTCCAGAAGGCTTCTTGGCCGGCTGACCCTTCTTTGGAGTAGCTGACCGGATGAGGCTCTTGATCTCACCCTTGAAACTATTCATGAATGACATGAGTTCGTTTCTTGTAACGGGAGCTGAGCCCTCCACCGTCTGGGCAATTCAATTAGCTTTGTTGAATGCATTTGACTTTCATATGATTCATAACGTTTTGTTTGATTGTGTTTGACCTTCATTTGATTCAATTAGCTTTGTACAATGCATTTGACTTTTATTTGATTGAAATAGCATCTTTGAATGCATTTGACTTTAATTTGATTTAAAAAGCTTTGTTTAATTGTGTTTGACTTTCATTTGATACAATTAGCTTTGTACAATGCATTAGACTTTCATTTGATTCAATTAGCTTTGTTTGAATGTGTTTGACTTTCATTTGATTCAATTAGCTTTGTAGAATGCATTTGACTTTCATTTGACTCAATTAACTTTGTTTAATGCATTTGACTTTCATATGATTCAATTAACTTTGTAGAATGCATTTGACTTTCATTTGATTCAATTAGCTTTGTTGAATGCATTTGACTTTCATATGATTCATAACGTTTTGTTTGATTGTGTTTGACCTTCATTTGATTCAATTAGCTTTGTACAATGCATTTGACTTTTATTTCATTGAAATAGCATCTTTGAATGCATTTGACTTTAATTTGATTTAAAAAGCTTTGTTTAATTGTGTTGGACTTTCATTTGATACAATTAGCTTTGTACAATGCATTAGACTTTCATTTGATTCAATTAGCTTTGTTTGAATGTGTTTGACTTTCATATGATTCATAACGTTTTGTTTGATTGTGTTTGACCTTCATTTGATTCAATTAGCTTTGTACAATGCATTTGACTTTTATTTGATTGAAATAGCATCTTTGAATGCATTTGACTTTAATTTGATTTAAAAAGCTTTGTTTAATTGTGTTTGACTTTCATTTGATACAATTAGCTTTGTACAATGCATTAGACTTTCATTTGATTCAATTAGCTTTGTTTGAATGTGTTTGACTTTCATTTGATTCAATTAGCTTTGTAGAATGCATTTGACTTTCATTTGACTCAATTAACTTTGTTTAATGCATTTGACTTTCATATGATTCAATTAACTTTGTAGAATGCATTTGACTTTCATTTGATTCAATTAGCTTTGTTGAATGCATTTGACTTTCATATGATTCATAACGTTTTGTTTGATTGTGTTTGACCTTCATTTGATTCAATTAGCTTTGTACAATGCATTTGACTTTTATTTCATTGAAATAGCATCTTTGAATGCATTTGACTTTAATTTGATTTAAAAAGCTTTGTTTAATTGTGTTGGACTTTCATTTGATACAATTAGCTTTGTACAATGCATTAGACTTTCATTTGATTCAATTAGCTTTGTTTGAATGTGTTTGACTTTCATTTGATTCAATTAGCTTTGTAGAATGCATTTGACTTTCATTTGATTCAATTAACTTTGTTGAATGTGTTTGACTTTCATTTGGTATAAAAAGCTTTGTTTGAATGTGTTTGACTTTCATTAGATTCAATTAGCTTTGTTTGATTGTGTTTAAATTTCTTTTCATTCAATTAGCTTTGTAGAATGCATTTGACTTTCATGTGATTCAATTAGCTTTGTTGAATGCATTTGACTTTTATTTGATTCAAAAAGTTTTGTTTTAATGTGTTTAACTATTATTTGATTCAATTATCTTTGTAGAATGCATTTGACTTTCATTTGATTCAATTAGCTTTGTTGAAAGCATTTGACTTTCATATGATTCAAAAAGCTTTGTTTAATTGTGTTTGACTAGCATTTAATTCAATTAGCTTTGTTTGATTGTGTTTAACTTTCATTTGATTCAATTAGCTTTGTTGATAGCATTTGACGTTCGTATGATTCAAAAAGCTTTGTTTAATTGTGTTTGACTAGCATTTAATTCAATTAGCTTTGTTTGATTGTGTTTAACTTTCATTTGATTCAATTAGTTTTGTAGCATGCATTTGACTTTCATTTGATTTAATTAGTTTTGTTGAATGCATTTTACGTTCATTTGATTCAAAAAGCTTTGTTTGAATGTTTTTAACTTTCATTTGATTCAATTAGCTTTGTTTAAATGTGTTTGACATTCATTTGATTCAATTTGCTTTGTCGAATGCATTTGACTTTCATTTGATTCAATTAGCTTTGTTTGAATGCGTTTGACATTCATTTGATTCAATTAACTTTGTAGAATGCATTTGACTTTCATTTGATTCAATTAGCTTTGTTGAATGCATTTGACTTTCATATGATTCATAACGTTTTGTTTGATTGTGTTTGACCTTCATTTGATTCAATTAGCTTTGTACAATGCATTTGACTTTTATTTGATTGAAATAGCATCTTTGAATGCATTTGACTTTAATTTGATTTAAAAAGCTTTGTTTAATTGTGTTTGACTTTCATTTGATACAATTAGCTTTGTACAATGCATTAGACTTTCATTTGATTCGATTAGCTTTGTTTGAATGTGTTTGACTTTCATTTGATTCAATTAGCTTTGTAGAATGCATTTGACTTTCATTAGACTCAATTAAATTTGTTGAATGCATTTGACTTTCATATGATTCAATTAACTTTGTAGAATGCATTTGACTTTCATTTGATTCAATTAGCTTTGTTGAATGAATTTTACTTTCATATGATTCATAACGTTTTGTTTGATTGTGTTTGACCTTCATCTGATTCAATTAGCTTTGTACAATGCATTTGACTTTCATGTGATTCAATTAGCTTTGTTGAATGCATTTGACTTTTATTTGATTCAAAAAGCTTTGTTTTAATGTGTTTGACTTTCATTTGATTCAATTAGCTTTGTAGAATGCATTTGACTTTCATTTGATTCAATTAACTTTGTTGAATGTGTTTGACTTTCATTTGATATAAAAAGCTTTGTTTAAATGTGTTTGACTTTCATTAGATTCAATTAGCTTTGTTTGATTGTGTTTAACTTTCTTTTCATTCAATTAGCTTTGTAGAATGCATTTGACTTTCATGTGATTCAATTAGCTTTGTTGAATGCATTTGACTTTTATTTGATTCGAAAAGCTTTGTTTTAATGTGTTTAACTATTATTTGATTCAATTATCTTTGTAGAATGCATTTGACTTTCATTTGATTCAATTAGCTTTGTTGAAAGCATTTGACTTTCATATGATTCAAAAAGCTTTGTTTAATTGTGTTTGACTAGCATTTAATTCAATTAGCTTTGTTTGATTGTGTTTAACTTTCATTTGATTCAATTAGCTTTGTTGATAGCATTTGACGTTCATATGATTCAAAAAGCTTTGTTTAATGGTGTTTGACTAGCATTTGAATCAATTAGCTTTGTTTGAATGCGTTTGACATTCATTTGATTCAATTAACTTTGTAGAATGCATTTGACTTTCATTTGATTCAATTAGCTTTGTTGAATGCATTTGACTTTCATATGATTCATAACGTTTTGTTTGATTGTGTTTGACCTTCATTTGATTCAATTAGCTTTGTACAATGCATTTGACTTTTATTTGATTGAAATAGCATCTTTGAATGCATTTGACTTTAATTTGATTTAAAAAGCTTTGTTTAATTGTGTTTGACTTTCATTTGATACAATTAGCTTTGTACAATGCATTAGACTTTCATTTGATTCGATTAGCTTTGTTTGAATGTGTTTGACTTTCATTTGATTCAATTAGCTTTGTTGAATGCATTTGACTTTCATTTGACTCAATTAACTTTGTTGAATGCATTTGACTTTCATATGATTCAATTAACTTTGTAGAATGCATTTGACTTTCATTTGATTCAATTAGCTTTGTTGAATGCATTTGACTTTCATATGATTCATAACGTTTTGTTTGATTGTGTTTGACCTTCATTTGATTCAATTAGCTTTGTACAATGCATTTAACTTTTATTTGATTGAAATAGCATCTTTGAATGCATTTGACTTTAATTTGATTTAAAAAGCTTTGTTTAATTGTGTTTGACTTTCATTTGATACAATTAGCTTTGTACAATGCATTAGACTTTCATTTGATTCAATTAGCTTTGTTTGAATGTGTTTGACTTTCATTTGATTCAATTAGCTTTGTAGAATGCATTTGACTTTCATTTGATTCAATTAACTTTGTTGAATGTGTTTGAATTTCATTTGATATAAAACTCTTTGTTTGAATGTGTTTGACTTTCATTAGATTCAATTAGCTTTGTTTGATTGTGTTTAACTTTCTTTTCATTCAATTAGCTTTGTAGAATGCATTTGACTTTCATGTGATTCAATTAGCTTTGTTGAATGCATTTGACTTTTATTTGATTCAAAAAGCTTTGTTTAAATGTGTTTAACTATTATTTGATTCAATTATCTTTGTAGAATGCATTTGACTTTCATTTGATTCAATTAGCTTTGTTGAAAGCATTTGACTTTCATATGATTCAAAAAGCTTTGTTTAATTGTGTTTGACTAGCATTTAATTCAATTAGCTTTGTTTGATTGTGTTTAACTTTCAATTGATTCAATTAGTTTTGTAGAATGCATTTGACTTTTATTTGATTGAAATAGCATCTTTGAATGCATTTGACTTTAATTTGATTTAAAAAGCTTTGTTCATTTGATACAATTAGCTTTGTACAATGCATTAGACTTTCATTTGATTCAATTAGCTTTGTTTGAATGTTTTTGACTTTCATTTGATTCAATTAGCTTTGTAGAATGCATTTGACTTTCATTTGATTCAATTAACTTTGTTGAATGTGTTTGAATTTCATTTGATATAAAAAGCTTTGTTTGAATGTGTTTGACTTTCATTAGATTCAATTAGCTTTGTTTGATTGTGTTTAACTTTCTTTTCATTCAATTAGCTTTGTAGAATGCATTTGACTTTCATGTGATTCAATTAGCTTTGTTGAATGCATTTGACTTTTATTTGATTCAAAAAGCTTTGTTTTAATGTGTTTAACTATTATTTGATTCAATTATCTTTGTAGAATGCATTTGACTTTCATTTGATTCAATTAGCTTTGTTGAAAGCATTTGACTTTCATATGATTCAAAAAGCTTTGTTTAATTGTGTTTGACTAGCATTTAATTCAATTAGCTTTGTTTGATTGTGTTTAACTTTCATTTGATTCAATTAGTTTTGTAGAATGCATTTGACTTTTATTTGATTGAAATAGCATCTTTGAATGCATTTGACTTTAATTTGATTTAAAAAGCTTTGTTTAATTGTGTTTGACTTTCATTTGATACAATTAGCTTTGTACAATGCATTAGACTTTCATTTGATTCAATTAGCTTTGTTTGAATGTGTTTGACTTTGATGTAGATTATAACCCCTTGTTTAGTCAAGATTTTAGAAAACCCACAATCTTGAAATAAAGATCCAATCTTGAAGGATTTCTTTAAGATTGAATAAAAACGAACCGATATTTCTCCTCACAAGATCACTCCTGAAACTTATGATTCGAATCCCCAAATTAATTAACCCACTCCTAGACGCTAATTATTTTGAGATTAAACTCTTAGCCTACTCCTAGACACTAAGTGTTTAATGTTCTAATCTTCAACCAACTCCTTGAATTGAAAACTAGCAAAACGTTTAAGCAAAAAGCTAAACAATGAATTTTTATTCAACTGAATTTTTTGTGTATTTGTTATGTGTCTACAAAGCCACGAAAATCCCCTATTTATAGACTAAAAACTAACTAATTCTAAGTCTAATAGAACTAGGACAAGTCCCTAGCCTTTAGCTCCAAGTAAGCTAAATAGAATAGGAAAACTAGTTCTACTTAGATTAGGAAACTAGTAGTAAGACTAGTTTAACTTAGTCTATAATTCCTAAAACAAATCCTAATCAACTAAGGAAACTTATTAAGCTAAAATAACAGAAATTAAAAGGAATCCTAAGTGCTTAAACCAAGAAAAACCCTTTCAAGTGAAAGGTAAAAACTTGCAAGCAAAAACTCTAGAAAAAAACTAAGCAAAGAAAATCTTTCTTTTCGTACTGCCGCCGGATAAACACCTCACGCGCCTCCTCTAGCCTCACGTGCCGGTTCATGGTGTAGCTAGGCTCAAGGTGGCTTAGGGAAGGTGGCGCGTGGCCCTTGGAGTGGCGCGTAACAACCGCAATCGCCGCCGGAAGCCGAATGTGTCATTTTGTCTTCCATGGTGATCAAGCTTCCTTCTTTCCCAATTGACCTATTGAACCTTTCCTTGTTTATTTCTTTGATTGGGCAGCCCATAATGAAGCTATTTGGACCTTCTAAAAGTGTCTTGGACCCTTGAAAAGAATAAGCCTCTTGATTCACATCATTCTCCCCTTCTTCAAAAGAATTTGCCCTCAAATTCACATCATCAAAACAAGTAGAACAATTCCATGAAACCATCCAAATTCGACGAATACAAGCCAAAAGAACTATTACCTCAATGCTAGCAATTGTAAGCAGTGTAACAACATCACCACGAGCAAGGCAACAAATTAGAAACAACCAATTCTCAATTTGGTCCTTGGTCTTCGAATTTGACCATAAGAACACTTTAGGCTTCATAAATTCTTTCTCATGCATGACTAATAATTTCTTCTCTTTATTCATGCCCAATGAATCCACCACTTCTAAAGAAACCATTAAATTATTTTCTTGATTCACGAATGGCTCCTCAATAGTATCAAAAACCTTTTCCGACACCACTATTGGTAGATCATTATGAATAATTTGATCTTGAACAACGTCACACACAATTGGAACATCAATTGTTTCACTCACCTTTTCTTCGAGCTCTTTAGCACCTACATGTTCCTCTTCCTTATCCTTTTGACAATCTTCCTCCATCTCTTTAACTTTAACGCGGCATGGAATAGTAGTTAAAGGCATAAGTTTGAACCTCTTGTTTCCCATCTTGATCGAATATGTGTTGGCCACAACATCATGTATAACATGTCGATCAAATTGCCATGGTCTTCCTAAAAGAATGTGACAAGCACTCATAGGAATCACATCGCACCATAATTCTTCCTTGTAATTGCCAATGGAGAAATTCACCAAAGCTTGTTGTTCTACATGAAAACCCATAGAATTATCTAGCCAACCCAACTTATATGGTTTTTCATGATCTCTTGTAGGAAGTTGGAGTTTAGTAACCATCTCTGTAGACGCTACATTGGTACACGAACCACTATCAATGATCACCCTACAAGTTCTATCATCAACTTTGCATCGAGTATGAAACAAACTATCTTGTTGACCTTGAAAAATAATTTCTTCATGTAAATTCAGTCGCTCCATAAGCATATGTTTGTTACCAAAGCAAAAATCTACGTTATCATCTTCATGTTTTTTCTTCTTTTTATGACCTTGAAGTAACTTTGCAAATTCATCCATAGATTTTCTCAAGGCTTCCTCCATGATTATAAGATAAAAACAGTCCTAGTAGGACCCTACCCTCACAGGTAATTCCCTCAAAAGATCACAGCACAACTTCGAATAAAAACGCACACACAAAAACAAGGAGCAATTAATCGGACCAAACTGACACTGTTGCGGAAAAACAGTCCAGTTTAATAGCAAACGACGACCAAAAATTCTGAAATTTTACAGGCAGAAAGTAGACAAAATTTCACCCAAAATCAAAAAAACGAATCACCTGAAAAGACCTTGTAACGAAGGAGAACGAGCCTTCTGAAGTTGAAAGAAAAACTGGTTATCCGAGAACAAGTGCGCCTTGTAAGAACGAGTTGTGGAACGATCAAAATCTCCCCAAATCTGATACCAATTTGATGTGGATTCTAACCCCTTGTTTAGTCAAGATTTTAGAAAACCCACAATCTTGAAATAAAGATCCAATCTTGAAGGATTTCTTTAAGATTGAATAAAAACGAACCGATATTTCTCCTCACAAGATCACTCCTGAAACTTATGATTCGAATCCCCAAATTAATTAACCCACTCCTGGACGCTAATTATTTTGAGATTAAACTCTTAGCCTACTCCTAGACACTAAGTGTTTAATGTTCTAATCTTCAACCAACTCCTTGAATTGAAAACTAGCAAAACGTTTAAGCAAAAAGCTAAACAATGAATTTTTATTCAACTGAATTTTTTGTGTATTTGTTATGTGTCTACAAAGCCACGAAAATCCCCTATTTATAGACTAAAAACTAACTAATTCTAAGTCTAATAGAACTAGGACAAGTCCCTAGCCTTTAGCTCCAAGTAAGCTAAATAGAATAGGAAAACTAGTTCTACTTAGATTAGGAAACTAGTAGTAAGACTAGTTTAACTTAGTCTATAATTCCTAAAACAAATCCTAATCAACTAAGGAAACTTATTAAGCTAAAATAACAGAAATTAAAAGGAATCCTAAGTGCTTAAACCAAGAAAAACCCTTTCAAGTGAAAGGTAAAAACTTGCAAGCAAAAACTCTAGAAAAAAACTAAGCAAAGAAAATCTTTCTTTTCGTACTGCCGCCGGATAAACACCTCACGCGCCTCCTCTAGCCTCACGCGCCGGTTCATGGTGTAGCTAGGCTCAAGGTGGCTTAGGGAAGGTGGTGCGTGGCCCTTGGAGTGGCGCGTAACAACCGCAATCGCCGCCGGAAGCCGAATGTGTCATTTTGTCTTCCATGGTGATCAAGCTTCCTTCTTTCCCAATTGACCTATTGAACCTTTCCTTGTTTATTTCTTTGATTGGGCAGCCCATAATGAAGCTATTTGGACCTTCTAAAAGTGTCTTGGACCCTTGAAAAGAATAAGCCTCTTGATTCACATCATTCTCCCCTTCTTCAAAGAATTTGCCCTCAAATTCACATCATCAAAACAAGTAGAACAATTCCATGAAACCATCCAAATTCGACGAATACAAGCCAAAAGAACTATTACCTCAATGCTAGCAATTGTAAGCAGTGTAACAACATCACCACGAGCAAGGCAACAAATTAGAAACAACCAATTCTCAATTTGGTCCTTGGTCTTCGAATTTGACCATAAGAACACTTTAGGCTTCATAAATTCTTTCTCATGCATGACTAATAATTTCTTCTCTTTATTCATGCCCAATGAATCCACCACTTCTAAAGAAACCATTAAATTATTTTCTTGATTCACGAATGGCTCCTCAATAGTATCAAAAACCTTTTCCGACACCACTATTGGTAGATCATTATGAATAATTTGATCTTGAACAACGTCACACACAATTGGAACATCAATTGTTTCACTCACCTTTTCTTCGAGCTCTTTAGCACCTACATGTTCCTCTTCCTTATCCTTTTGACAATCTTCCTCCATCTCTTTAACTTTAACGCGGCATGGAATAGTAGTTAAAGGCATAAGTTTGAACCTCTTGTTTCCCATCTTGATCGAATATGTGTTGGCCACAACATCATGTATAACATGTCGATCAAATTGCCATGGTCTTCCTAAAAGAATGTGACAAGCACTCATAGGAATCACATCGCACCATAATTCTTCCTTGTAATTGCCAATGGAGAAATTCACCAAAGCTTGTTGTTCTACATGAAAACCCATAGAATTATCTAGCCAACCCAACTTATATGGTTTTTCATGATCTCTTGTAGGAAGTTGGAGTTTAGTAACCATCTCTGTAGACGCTACATTGGTACACGAACCACTATCAATGATCACCCTACAAGTTCTATCATCAACTTTGCATCGAGTATGAAACAAACTATCTTGTTGACCTTGAAAAATAATTTCTTCATGTAAATTCAGTCGCTCCATAAGCATATGTTTGTTACCAAAGCAAAAATCTACGTTATCATCTTCATGTTTTTTCTTCTTTTTATGACCTTGAAGTAACTTTGCAAATTCATCCATAGATTTTCTCAAGGCTTCCTCCATGATTATAAGATAAAAACAGTCCTAGTAGGACCCTACCCTCACAGGTAATTCCCTCAAAAGATCACAGCACAACTTCGAATAAAAACGCACACACAAAAACAAGGAGCAATTAATCGGACCAAACTGACACTGTTGCGGAAAAACAGTCCAGTTTAATAGCAAACGACGACCAAAAATTCTGAAATTTTACAGGCAGAAAGTAGACAAAATTTCACCCAAAATCAAAAAAACGAATCACCTGAAAAGACCTTGTAACGAAGGAGAACGAGCCTTCTGAAGTTGAAAGAAAAACTGGTTATCCGAGAACAAGTGCGCCTTGTAAGAACGAGTTGTGGAACGATCAAAATCTCCCCAAATCTGATACCAATTTGATGTGGATTCTAACCCCTTGTTTAGTCAAGATTTTAGAAAACCCACAATCTTGAAATAAAGATCCAATCTTGAAGGATTTCTTTAAGATTGAATAAAAACGAACCGATATTTCTCCTCACAAGATCACTCCTGAAACTTATGATTCGAATCCCCAAATTAATTAACCCACTCCTGGACGCTAATTATTTTGAGATTAAACTCTTAGCCTACTCCTAGACACTAAGTGTTTAATGTTCTAATCTTCAACCAACTCCTTGAATTGAAAACTAGCAAAACGTTTAAGCAAAAAGCTAAACAATGAATTTTTATTCAACTGAATTTTTTGTGTATTTGTTATGTGTCTACAAAGCCACGAAAATCCCCTATTTATAGACTAAAAACTAACTAATTCTAAGTCTAATAGAACTAGGACAAGTCCCTAGCCTTTAGCTCCAAGTAAGCTAAATAGAATAGGAAAACTAGTTCTACTTAGATTAGGAAACTAGTAGTAAGACTAGTTTAACTTAGTCTATAATTCCTAAAACAAATCCTAATCAACTAAGGAAACTTATTAAGCTAAAATAACAGAAATTAAAAGGAATCCTAAGTGCTTAAACCAAGAAAAACCCTTTCAAGTGAAAGGTAAAAACTTGCAAGCAAAAACTCTAGAAAAAAACTAAGCAAAGAAAATCTTTCTTTTCGTACTGCCGCCGGATAAACACCTCACGCGCCTCCTCTAGCTTCACGCGCCGGTTCATGGTGTAGCTAGGCTCAAGGTGGCTTAGGGAAGGTGGCGCGTGGCCCTTGGAGTGGCGCGTAACAACCGCAATCGCCGCCGGAAGCCGAATGTGTCATTTTGTCTTCCATGGTGATCAAGCTTCCTTCTTTCCCAATTGACCTATTGAACCTTTCCTTGTTTATTTCTTTGATTGGGCAGCCCATAATGAAGCTATTTGGACCTTCTAAAAGTGTCTTGGACCCTTGAAAAGAATAAGCCTCTTGATTCACATCAGACTTTCATTTGATTCAATTAGCTTTGTAGAATGCATTTGACTTTCATTTGATTCAATTAACTTTGTTGAATGTGTTTGAATTTCATTTGATATAAAAAGCTTTGTTTGAATGTGTTTGACTTTCATTAGATTCAATTAGCTTTGTTTGATTGTGTTTAACTTTCTTTTCATTCAATTAGCTTTGTAGAATGCATTTGACTTTCATGTGATTCAATTAGCTTTGTTGAATGCATTTGACTTTTATTTGATTCAAAAAGCTTTGTTTTAATGTGTTTAACTATTATTTGATTCAATTATCTTTGTAGAATGCATTTGACTTTCATTTGATTCAATTAGCTTTGTTGAAAGCATTTGACTTTCATATGATTCAAAAAGCTTTGTTTAATTGTGTTTGACTAGCATTTAATTCAATTAGCTTTGTTTGATTGTGTTTAACTTTCATTTGATTCAATTAGTTTTGTAGAATGCATTTGACTTTCATTTGATTTAATTAGTTTTGTTGAATGCATTTTACTTTCATTTGATTCAAAAAACTTTGTTTGAATGTGTTTAACTTTCATTTGATTCAATTAGCTTTGTTTAAATGTGTTTGACATTCATTTGAATCAATTCGCTTTGTCGAATGCATTTGACTTTCATTTGATTCAATTAGCTTTGTTTGAATGTGTTTGACATTCATTTGATTCAATTAACTTTGTAGAATGCATTTGACTTTCATTTGATTCAATTAGCTTTGTTGAATGCATTTGACTTTCATATGATTCATAACGTTTTGTGACTAAAGTGGTCAAGGTTCGAATATTCCAGTCCATGAGTCGAACGTTCGGGAATTGATTTTGTCCAAGACTTTCTTCGATGCTACTCCTGTGGATTTTGGCGTGCACAGTCCATATAATTCCTCAAATGGTTGCACTGTATTGAGCGTGACTAATTACCTCAATAATGGGGGAATGTAGGCTGATTTAATGCATACTTCAAGGAGAGTTTCAAGCTGGTTTTTGTTCACATTTAAGTGTTATTATTGGGGGGTTTTTGCTGGTTTAATTTCGTAATAAAGGAGCTTGAATGAAGGCTTAATTGGGAGGTTACAAAGGCGCATTTCAAGGCTACTTTGGAGGACGAATTTGGACAGCATTTTGAGTCAATTTGCTGAACGTTTTGGGAGTTATTCTTCCCTTATTTTAAGCTATTCTTCCCTTATTTTAAGCTCCCTTAATTAGAGAAATAATTAGTTGTAATGGGGATTATTTTGGACGGTTATGAGCCACTTAATCTACCCTTATTTTCAGCTTTGTTATTTCTGATTTATTGTTTATTTTAGCTAAGTGTAGTGGCAATTAAATGATGTACTAAAAGCTATAAAAAGCATGCTAATGATCAATGAAAGGCATTCAGAAAATTTGCCAAAACACACGAGTGTATGATCTAAATTTGGCTTGCGCTAGTCAGGTTTATTTTCCAAATTTGAGAGTTACCTCAATTTGAAGAGTTTGTGTTTTAGTGAGAGTTCCTAAGACTTAAACTGGTAGTTGTCGAATAGGTGAGAGTTCCCTAATCACTAATACGCCCAAACAAGTGAGTGAGTGTTCCTCCTTGTTATATCCTCAAGTTAAGGGTGAGAGTTCCCCTAAACTTTCTTGATTGCTCCACGTTGATACTTCTAAATTAAACTAAACACAACACGCATTCCAGACCATTTGTAAACAAGTTTCTCACCTTGCTTACACATCATTTTGTTTGATTGTGTTTGACCTTCATTTGATTCAATTAGCTTTGTACAATGCATTTGACTTCCATTTGATTGAAATAGCATCTTTGAATGCATTTGACTTTAATTTGATTTAAAAAGCTTTGTTTAATTGTGTTTGACTTTCATTTGATACAATTAGCTTTGTACAATGCATTAGACTTTCATTTTATTTAATTAGCTTTGTTTGAATGTGTTTGACTTTCATTTGATTCAATTAGCTTTGTAGAATGCATTTGACTTTCATCTGATTCAATTAACTTTGTTGAATGTGTTTGACTTTCATTTGATTCAATTAGCTTTGTCGAATGCATTTGACTTTCATTTGATTCAATTAGCTTTGTTTGAATGTGTTTGACATTCATTTGATTCAATTAACTTTGTAGAATGCATTTGACTTTCATTTGATTCAATTAGCTTTGTTGAATGCATTTGACTTTCATATGATTCATAACGTTTTGTGACTAAAGTGGTCAAGGTTCGAATATTCCAGTCCATGAGTCGAACGTTCGGGAATTGATTTTGTCCAAGACTTTCTTCGATGCTACTCCTGTGGATTTTGGCGTGCACAGTCCATATAATTCCTCAAATGGTTGCACTGTATTGAGCGTGACTAATTACCTCAATAATGGGGGAATGTAGGCTGATTTAATGCATACTTCAAGGAGAGTTTCAAGCTGGTTTTTGTTCACATTTAAGTGTTATTATTGGGGGGTTTTTGCTGGTTTAATTTCGTAATAAAGGAGCTTGAATGAAGGCTTAATTGGGAGGTTACAAAGGCGCATTTCAAGGCTACTTTGGAGGACGAATTTGGACAGCATTTTGAGTCAATTTGCTGAACGTTTTGGGAGTTATTCTTCCCTTATTTTAAGCTATTCTTCCCTTGTTTTAAGCTCCCTTAATTAGAGAAATAATTAGTTGTAATGGGGATTATTTTGGACGGTTATGAGCCACTTAATCTACCCTTATTTTCAGCTTTGTTATTTCTGATTTATTGTTTATTTTAGCTAAGTGTAGTGGCAATTAAATGATGTACTAAAAGCTATAAAAAGCATGCTAATGATCAATGAAAGGCATTCAGAAAATTTGCCAAAACACACGAGTGTATGATCTAAATTTGGCTTGCGCTAGTCAGGTTTATTTTCCAAATTTGAGAGTTACCTCAATTTGAAGAGTTTGTGTTTTAGTGAGAGTTCCTAAGACTTAAACTGGTAGTTGTCGAATAGGTGAGAGTTCCCTAATCACTACTACGCCCAAACAAGTGAGTGAGTGTTCCTCCTTGTTATATCCTCAAGTTAAGGGTGAGAGTTCCCCTAAACTTTCTTGATTGCTCCACGTTGATACTTCTAAATTAAACTAAACACAACACGCATTCCAGACCATTTGTAAACAAGTTTCTCACCTTGCTTACACATCATTTTGTTTGATTGTGTTTGACCTTCATTTGATTCAATTAGCTTTGTACAATGCATTTGACTTCCATTTGATTGAAATAGCATCTTTGAATGCATTTGACTTTAATTTGATTTAAAAAGCTTTGTTTAATTGTGTTTGACTTTCATTTGATACAATTAGCTTTGTACAATGCATTAGACTTTCATTTGATTTAATTAGCTTTGTTTGAATGTGTTTGACTTTCATTTGATTCAATTAGCTTTGTAGAATGCATTTGACTTCCATCTGATTCAATTAACTTTGTTGAATGTGTTTGACTTTCATTTGATATAAAAAGCTTTGTTTGAATGTGTTTGACTTTCATTAGATTCAATTAGCTTTGTTTGATTGTGTTTAACTTTCTTTTCATTCAATTAGCTTTGTAGAATGCATTTGACTTTCATGTGATTCAATTAGCTTTGTTGAATGCATTTGACTTTTATTTGATTCAAAAAGCTTTGTTTTAATGTGTTTAACTATTATTTGATTCAATTATCTTTGTAGAATGCATTTGACTTTCATTTGATTCAATTAGCTTTTTTGAAAGCATTTGACTTTCATATGATTCAAAAAGCTTTGTTTAATTGTGTTTGACTAGAATTTAATTCAATTAGCTTTGTTTGATTGTGTTTAACTTTCATTTGATTCAATTAGCTTTGTTGATAGCATTTGACGTTCATATGATTCAAAAAGCTTTGTTTAATTGTGTTTGACTAGCATTTAATTTAATTAGCTTTGTTTGATTGTGTTTAAATTTCATTTGATTCAATTAGTTTTGTAGAATGCATTTGACTTTCATTTGATTTAATTAGTTTTGTTGAATGCATTTTACTTTCATTTGATTCAAAAAGCTTTGTTTGAATGTGTTTAACTTTCATTTGATTCAATTAGCTTTGTTTAAATGTGTTTGACATTCATTTGATTCAATTCGCTTTGTCGAATGCATTTGACTTTCATTTGATTCAATTAGCTTTGTTTGAATGTGTTTGACATTCATTTGATTCAATTAACTTTTTAGAATGCAATTGACTTTCATTTGATTCAATTAGCTTTGTTGAATGCATTTGACTTTCATATGATTCATAACGTTTTGATTGATTGTGTTTGACCTTCATTTGATTCAATTAGCTTTGTACAATGCATTTGACTTTCATTTGATTGAAATAGCATCTTTGAATGCATTTGACTTTAATTTGATTTAAAAAGCTTTGTTTAATTGTGTTTGACTTTCATTTGATACAATTAGCTTCGTACAACGCATTAGACTTTCATTTGATTCAATTAGCTTTGTTTGAATGTGTTTACTTTCATTTGATTCAATTAGCTTTGTAGAATGCATTTGACTTTCATCTGATTCAATTAACTTTGTTGAATGTGTTTGACTTTCATTTGATATAAAAAGCTTTGTTTGAATGTGTTTGACTTTCATTAGATTCAATTAGCTTTGTTTGATTGTGTTTAACTTTCTTTTCATTCAATTAGCTTTGTAGAATGCATTTGACTTTCATGTGATTCAATTAGCTTTGTTGAATGCATTTGACTTTTATTTGATTCAAAAAGCTTTGTTTTAATGTGTTTAACTATTATTTGATTCAATTATCTTTGTAGAATGCATTTGACTTTCATTTGATTCAATTAGCTTTGTTGAAAGCATTTGACTTTCATATGATTCAAAAAGCTTTGTTTAATTGTGTTTGACTAGAATTTAATTCAATTAGCTTTGTTTGATTGTGTTTAACTTTCATTTGATTCAATTAGCTTTGTTGATAGCATTTGACGTTCATATGATTCAAAAAGCTTTGTTTAATTGTGTTTGACTAGCATTTAATTTAATTAGCTTTGTTTGATTGTGTTTAAATTTCATTTGATTCAATTAGTTTTGTAGAATGCATTTGACTTTCATTTGATTTAATTAGTTTTGTTGAATGCATTTTACTTTCATTTGATTCAAAAAGCTTTGTTTGAATGTGTTTAACTTTCATTTGATTCAATTAGCTTTGTTTAAATGTGTTTGACATTCATTTGATTCAATTCGCTTTGTCGAATGCATTTGACTTTCATTTGATTCAATTAGCTTTGTTTGAATGTGTTTGACATTCATTTGATTCAATTAACTTTTTAGAATGCAATTGACTTTCATTTGATTCAATTAGCTTTGTTGAATGCATTTGACTTTCATATGATTCATAACGTTTTGATTGATTGTGTTTGACCTTCATTTGATTCAATTAGCTTTGTACAATGCATTTGACTTTCATTTGATTGAAATAGCATCTTTGAATGCATTTGACTTTAATTTGATTTAAAAAGCTTTGTTTAATTGTGTTTGACTTTCATTTGATACAATTAGCTTCGTACAACGCATTAGACTTTCATTTGATTCAATTAGCTTTGTTTGAATGTGTTTACTTTCATTTGATTCAATTAGCTTTGTAGAATGCATTTGACTTTCATCTGATTCAATTAACTTTGTTGAATGTGTTTGACTTTCATTTGATATAAAAAGCTTTGTTTGAATGTGTTTGACTTTCATTAGATTCAATTAGCTTTGTTTGATTGTGTTTAACTTTCTTTTCATTCAATTAGCTTTGTAGAATGCATTTGACTTTCATGTGATTCAATTAGCTTTGTTGAATGCATTTGACTTTTATTTGATTCAAAAAGCTTTGTTTTAATGTGTTTAACTATTATTTGATTCAATTATCTTTGTAGAATGCATTTGACTTTCATTTGATTCAATTAGCTTTGTTGAAAGCATTTGACTTTCATATGATTCAAAAAGCTTTGTTTAATTGTGTTTGACTAGAATTTAATTCAATTAGCTTTGTTTGATTGTGTTTAACTTTCATTTGATTCAATTAGCTTTGTTGATAGCATTTGACGTTCATATGATTCAAAAAGCTTTGTTTAATTGTGTTTGACTAGCATTTAATTTAATTAGCTTTGTTTGATTGTGTTTAAATTTCATTTGATTCAATTAGTTTTGTAGAATGCATTTGACTTTCATTTGATTTAATTAGTTTTGTTGAATGCATTTTACTTTCATTTGATTCAAAAAGCTTTGTTTGAATGTGTTTAACTTTCATTTGATTCAATTAGCTTTGTTTAAATGTGTTTGACATTCATTTGATTCAATTCGCTTTGTCGAATGCATTTGACTTTCATTTGATTCAATTAGCTTTGTTTGAATGTGTTTGACATTCATTTGATTCAATTAACTTTTTAGAATGCAATTGACTTTCATTTGATTCAATTAGCTTTGTTGAATGCATTTGACTTTCATATGATTCATAACGTTTTGATTGATTGTGTTTGACCTTCATTTGATTCAATTAGCTTTGTACAATGCATTTGACTTTCATTTGATTGAAATAGCATCTTTGAATGCATTTGACTTTAATTTGATTTAAAAAGCTTTGTTTAATTGTGTTTGACTTTCATTTGATACAATTAGCTTCGTACAACGCATTAGACTTTCATTTGATTCAATTAGCTTTGTTTGAATGTGTTTACTTTCATTTGATTCAATTAGCTTTGTAGAATGCATTTGACTTTCATCTGATTCAATTAACTTTGTTGAATGTGTTTGACTTTCATTTGATATAAAAAGCTTTGTTTGAATGTGTTTGACTTTCATTAGATTCAATTAGCTTTGTTTGATTGTGTTTAACTTTCTTTTCATTCAATTAGCTTTGTAGAATGCATTTGACTTTCATGTGATTCAATTAGCTTTGTTGAATGCATTTGACTTTTACTTGATTCAAAAAGCTTTGTTTTAATGTGTTTAACTATTATTTGATTCAATTATCTTTGTAGAATGCATTTGACTTTCATTTGATTCAATTAGCTTTGTTGAAAGCATTTGACTTTCATATGATTCAAAAAGCTTTGTTTAATTGTGTTTGACTAGCATTTAATTCAATTAGCTTTGTTTGATTGTGTTTAAATTTCATTTGATTCAATTAGTTTTGTAGAATGCATTTGACTTTCATTTGATTTAATTAGTTTTGTTGAATGCATTTTACTTTCATTTGATTCAAAAAGCTTTGTTTGAATGTGTTTAACTTTCATTTGATTCAATTAGCTTTGTTTAAATGTGTTTGACATTCATTTGATTCAATTCGCTTTGTCGAATGCATTTGACTTTCATTTGATTCAATTAGCTTTGTTTGAATGTGTTTGACATTCATTTGATTCAATTAACTTTTTAGAATGCAATTGACTTTCATTTGATTCAATTAGCTTTGTTGAATGCATTTGACTTTCATATGATTCATAACGCTTTGATTGATTGTGTTTGACCTTCATTTGATTCAATTAGCTTTGTACAATGCATTTGACTTTCATTTGATTGAAATAGCATCTTTGAATGCATTTGACTTTAATTTGATTTAAAAAGCTTTGTTTAATTGTGTTTGACTTTCATTTGATACAATTAGCTTCGTACAACGCATTAGACTTTCATTTGATTCAATTAGCTTTGTTTGAATGTGTTTACTTTCATTTGATTCAATTAGCTTTGTAGAATGCATTTGACTTTCATCTGATTCAATTAACTTTGTTGAATGTGTTTGACTTTCATTTGATATAAAAAGCTTTGTTTGAATGTGTTTGACTTTCATTAGATTCAATTAGCTTTGTTTGATTGTGTTTAACTTTCTTTTCATTCAATTAGCTTTGTAGAATGCATTTGACTTTCATGTGATTCAATTAGCTTTGTTGAATGCATTTGACTTTTATTTGATTCAAAAAGCTTTGTTTTAATGTGTTTAACTATTATTTGATTCAATTATCTTTGTAGAATGCATTTGACTTTCATTTGATTCAATTAGCTTTGTAGAATGCATTTGATTTTCATTTGAGTCAATTAGCTTTGTTGATAGCATTTGACGTTCATTTATGATTCAAAAAGCTTTGTTTAATTGTGTTTGACTAGCATTTAATTCAATTAGCTTTGTTTGATTGTGTTTAACTTTCATTTGATTCAATTAGTTTTGTAGAATGCATTTGACTTTCATTTGATTTAATTAGTTTTGTTGAATGCATTTTACTTTCATTTGATTTAAAAAGCTTTGTTTGAATGTTTTTAACTTTCATTTGATTCAATTAGCTTTGTTTAAATGTGTTTGACATTCATTTGATTCAATTCGCTTTGTCGAATGAATTTGACTTTCATTTGATTCAATTAGCTTTGTTTGAATGCGTTTGACATTCATTTGATTCAATTAACTTTGTAGAATGCATTTGACTTTCATTTTATTTAATTAGCTTTGTTGAATGCATTTGACTTTCATATGATTCTGATGTGGATTCTAACCCCTTGTTTAGTCAAGATTTTAGAAAACCCACAATCTTGAAATAAAGATCCAATCTTGAAGGATTTCTTTAAGATTGAATAAAAACGAACCGATATTTCTCCTCACAAGATCACTCCTGAAACTTATGATTCGAATCCCCAAATTAATTAACCCACTCCTGGACGCTAATTATTTTGAGATTAAACTCTTAGCCTACTCCTAGACACTAAGTGTTTAATGTTCTAATCTTCAACCAACTCCTTGAATTGAAAACTAGCAAAACGTTTAAGCAAAAAGCTAAACAATGAATTTTTATTCAACTGAATTTTTGTGTATTTGTTATGTGTCTACAAAGCCACGAAAATCCCCTATTTATAGACTAAAAACTAACTAATTCTAAGTCTAATAGAACTAGGACAAGTCCCTAGCCTTTAGCTCCAAGTAAGCTAAATAGAATAGGAAAACTAGTTCTACTTAGATTAGGAAACTAGTAGTAAGACTAGTTTAACTTAGTCTATAATTCCTAAAACAAATCCTAATCAACTAAGGAAACTTATTAAGCTAAAATAACAGAAATTAAAAGGAATCCTAAGTGCTTAAACCAAGAAAAACCCTTTCAAGTGAAAGGTAAAAACTTGCAAGCAAAACTCTAGAAAAAAAACTAAGTAAAGAAAATCATGCTTTTCGTTCTGTCGCCGAAACTCTTTGCACGCGCCACCAAGGTGGTGCACGCGCCTGACCAATGTCAAGGTGGGTCCAAGGCGGAGCTAGGGAGTCGGCGCGTGGGCCAGGAGTCGGCGCGTGGCAGCATGTGTGCTCGTCGGGAGTGAACTTCGCAATTTCTTCTTCTTTGTAATTCGTGCTTGTTTCTTTCCAATTTAAGCTATTGGATCTTTCCTTGTTTATTATCTTGTTTATTTTCTTGTTTGGGCAGCCCATAATGAAGCTATTTGGACCTTCTACAAGTGTCTTGGACCCTTCAAAAGAATTAGCCTCTTGATTCACATCATTCTCCCCTTCTTCAAAAGAATTTGCCCTCAAATTCATATCATCAAAACAAGTAAAGAGGTTTTCAATGTTATAGGTAGAATCTTCATCGCCATTCTTACTAGAAAAGTCTTCTTGGTACTCACCATTTTCATAATTGTCATCTTCTTTATTAAGAAGACATGTCTTGGGTCCTCTACCGATCTCTTCCTTGAATATCTTTTCCCTTAGAAACAAACTTGCACTTCGGTCAACATGTGAGCACTTAGCAAATTCTTTATGAGACAAAGGTTGTAGACTAAAACGTTTATTTCCAACCTTCACCGAATACACATTGGTCTTTCCATAATGTTTAACCTTTCGATCAAATTGCCATGGTCTTCCCAAAAGTAAGTGACAAGCATTCATTGGAATCACATCACACCATATTTCATCTTTGTAATTTCCTATGGAAAAAGTTACTAGTGCTTGCTTCTTAATTTCAAAACCCTTTGAATCATCAAGCCAATTTACTTTATATGGTTTTGCATGAACTCTCGTAGGAAGATTGAGTTTAGTAACCATCTCTGTAGAAGCCACATTAGTGCATGAACCACTATCAATTATCACCTTACATGTGGTATCACTTACTTTGCAACGAGTATGGAATAAACTTTCACGTTGAGATTTGTCAGGGTTAGCTTCGGCATGGAGAATCTTCCTTACCACAAGCACTCTTTCATCATCTTCGGGATCAATCTCATCTTCTTCTTCTTCTTCCGTTTCAACAACCTTTTCCTCTTTATCTTGAGGAACAAATTCATATTTTCTTTCCTCTTCAGTCATGGCTTCATATTGCTATATAGTAAGAGTTCTTCGACTTGGACAATCTTTAAGTTGATGTCCTCTTCCTTGGCACTTGAAGCAACGCATTTGGTCTTCATATTTCTCTTTAGAGACATAAACTTTTTCCTTTTTCCCTACCTCCTTTTCACTATTCTTCAAATTTTCAGATTTTGATGCAAAATCTTTGAAAGATTGATTATAGAACTTAGAAGTAGAACTTTGCAAATAGCTTGTATTAGTACTCTTAGAAGCACTCGGTTTCTTATCTTCATTCCAATGTCTCTCAATTTTCAAGGCTAACTTGCAAACATCATTGAATGTATTGTAGGTACTTAGCTCAACTTTTTTAGCAATAGGTCGATTAAGTCCCTTTATGAACCGAGCAATGCGCATAGTTTCTTTCTCATCCAACTCACAAATAGAAGTCAAACGATCAAACTCCGTGATATATTCATTCACGCTTTTAATATCTTGAGTCAAAGTGGCCAATTTCAAGTATTGAGTTTGCTCAAAATCATGTGGAAGGTATCTAGCACGCATCTTTCTTTTCAAATCCGTCCATGTCTTGATCTTACTCTTCCCCGATCTAGCACGTCGCGCTTTCAAAGATTCAAACCATGTTCCCGCATTCTTAGTGAGTCTTATATAAGCAATTTTGAATCGTTTCACATCATCGAACCCTTTATAATCCGAAATCTTCTCTAATTGCCTCTCCCACTCAAGAAAATCTTCAGGGCTTCCTAGACCCGTGAAGTCATCGAGCTTAAAACCCTTATCATCAATTTTAGAAGAGTATTTAGGCTCATCATCACTGCTAGAAGAACTATCATCACTATCTCTATGTTTTTTCTTCTTTTTATGATCTTGAAGTAATTTTGCAAAGGCATCAAACCTTGCATCAGCACGATCAGTCATCTTTTCCTCTAAAATCTCAAATCTCTCTTCAAATCTTTCAATTAATCTGTTTAAAGCTTCTTCTCCCATGATTTATACACACAAAAAAAATGTGCACAAAACAAAGCAAAAAAACCAACCAGAGTATAGCAGTAGCACGGAAGCAAATTATATGATCAAAACACCTTAAAAATACTTAAGAACACACAGGAAAATCCCAGAAAAAGTCGCTGCACAATTCGAGCAAAAACGAACTAAAACAGAAGCATGTATCAATTCGGACCAAAATAGACCAGTACGCACAAAACAGACCAGTTTAATAGCAAACGATGTCTAAAAATTCTGAAATTTTGCAGTCAGAAAGTAGACAGACAAGTAACCAAATTCAAAAAAATAATCACCAAAAAAGCTTCTGTAATGAAGGAGAACGAGCCAAAACAAGTTGACCTTGCAAACAGATCCTCGGAGAACACAGAAGTTAGAAAACGAATTGTGACGATTCTCCCCTTTAAATCTGATACCAATTTGATGTGGATTCTAACCCCTTGTTTAGTCAAGATTTTAGAAAACCCACAATCTTGAAATAAAGATCCAATCTTGAAGGATTTCTTTAAGATTGAATAAAAACGAACTGATATTTCTCCTCACAAGATCACTCCTGAAACTTATGATTCGAATCCCCAAATTAATTAACCCACTCCTGGACGCTAATTATTTTGAGATTAAACTCTTAGCCTACTCCTAGACACTAAGTGTTTAATGTTCTAATCTTCAACCAACTCCTTGAATTGAAAACTAGCAAAACGTTTAAGCAAAAAGCTAAAATTCAACTGAATTTTTGTGTATTTGTTATGTGTCTACAAAGCCACGAAAATCCCCTATTTATAGACTAAAAACTAACTAATTCTAAGTCTAATAGAACTAGGACAAGTCCCTAGCCTTTAGCTCCAAGTAAGCTAAATAGAATAGGAAAACTAGTTCTACTTAGATTAGGAAACTAGTAGTAAGACTAGTTTAACTTAGTCTATAATTCCTAAAACAAATCCTAATCAACTAAGGAAACTTATTAAGCTAAAATAACAGAAATTAAAAGGAATCCTAAGTGCTTAAACCAAGAAAAACCCTTTCAAGTGAAAGGTAAAAACTTGCAAGCAAAACTCTAGAAAAAAAACTAAGTAAAGAAAATCATGCTTTTCGTTCTGTCGCCGAAACTCTTTGCACGCGCCAAGGTGGTGCACGCGCCTGACCAATGTCAAGGTGGGTCCAAGGCGGAGCTAGGGAGTCGGCGCGTGGGCCAGGAGTCGGCGCGTGGCAGCATGTGTACTCGTCGGGAGTGAACTTCGCAATTTCTTCTTCTTTGTAATTCGTGCTTGTTTCTTTCCAATTTAAGCTATTGGATCTTTCCTTGTTTATTATCTTGTTTATTTTCTTGTTTGGGCAGCCCATAATGAAGCTATTTGGACCTTCTACAAGTGTCTTGGACCCTTCAAAAGAATTAGCCTCTTGATTCACATCAGATTCATAACGTTTTGTTTGATTGTGTTTGACCTTCATTTGATTCAATTAGCTTTGTACAATGCATTTGACTTTTATTTGATTGAAATAGCATCTTTGAATGCATTTGACTTTAATTTGATTTAAAAAGCTTTGTTTAATTGTGTTTGACTTTCATTTGATACAATTAGCTTTGTACAACGCATTAGACATTCATTTGATTCAATTAGCTTTGTTTGAATGTGTTTGACTTTCATTTGATTCAATTAGCTTTGTAGAATCCATTTGACTTTCATTAGATTCAATTAACTTTGTTGAATGTGTTTGACTTTCATTTGATATAAAAAGCTTTGTTTGAATGTGTTTGACTTTCATTAGATTCAATTAGCTTTGTTTGATTGTGTTTAACTTTCTTTTCATTCAATTAGCTTTGTAGAATGCATTTGACTTTCATGTGATTCAATTAGCTTTGTTGAATGCATTTGACTTTTATTTGATTCAAAAAGCTTTGTTTTAATGTGTTTAACTATTATTTGATTCAATTATCTTTGTAGAATGCATTTGACTTTCATTTGATTCAATTAGCTTTGTTGAAAGCATTTGACTTTCATATGATTCAAAAAGCTTTGTTTAATTGTGTTTGACTAGAATTTAATTCAATTAGCTTTGTTTGATTGTGTTTAACTTTCATTTGATTCAATTAGCTTTGTTGATAGCATTTGACGTTCATATGATTCAAAAAGCTTTGTTTAATTGTGTTTGACTAGCATTTAATTCAATTAGCTTTGTTTGATTGTGTTTAAATTTCATTTGATTCAATTAGTTTTGTAGAATGCATTTGACTTTCATTTGATTTAATTAGTTTTGTTGAATGCATTTTACTTTCATTTGATTCAAAAAGCTTTGTTTGAATGTGTTTAACTTTCATTTGATTCAATTAGCTTTGTTTAAATGTGTTTGACATTCATTTGATTCAATTCGCTTTGTCGAATGCATTTGACTTTCATTTGATTCAATTAGCTTTGTTTGAATGTGTTTGACATTCATTTGATTCAATTAACTTTTTAGAATGCAATTGACTTTCATTTGATTCAATTAGCTTTGTTGAATGCATTTGACTTTCATATGATTCATAACGTTTTGATTGATTGTGTTTGACCTTCATTTGATTCAATTAGCTTTGTACAATGCATTTGACTTTCATTTGATTGAAATAGCATCTTTGAATGCATTTGACTTTAATTTGATTTAAAAAGCTTTGTTTAATTGTGTTTGACTTTCATTTGATACAATTAGCTTCGTACAACGCATTAGACTTTCATTTGATTCAATTAGCTTTGTTTGAATGTGTTTACTTTCATTTGATTCAATTAGCTTTGTAGAATGCATTTGACTTTCATCTGATTCAATTAACTTTGTTGAATGTGTTTGACTTTCATTTGATATAAAAAGCTTTGTTTGAATGTGTTTGACTTTCATTAGATTCAATTAGCTTTGTTTGATTGTGTTTAACTTTCTTTTCATTCAATTAGCTTTGTAGAATGCATTTGACTTTCATGTGATTCAATTAGCTTTGTTGAATGCATTTGACTTTTATTTTATTCAAAAAGCTTTGTTTTAATGTGTTTAACTATTATTTGATTCAATTATCTTTGTAGAATGCATTTGACTTTCATTTGATTCAATTAGCTTTGTAGAATGCATTTGATTTTCATTTGAGTCAATTAGCTTTGTTGATAGCATTTGACGTTCATATGATTCAAAAAGCTTTGTTTAATTGTGTTTGACTAGCATTTAATTCAATTAGCTTTGTTTGATTGTGTTTAACTTTCATTTGATTCAATTAGTTTTGTAGCATGCATTTGACTTTCATTTGATTTAATTAGTTTTGTTGAATGCATTTTACTTTCATTTGATTTAAAAAGCTTTGTTTGAATGTTTTTAACTTTCATTTGATTCAATTAGCTTTGTTTAAATGTGTTTGACATTCATTTGATTCAATTAGCTTTGTTTTAATGCGTTTGACATTCATTTGATTCAATTAACTTTGTAGAATGCATTTGACTTTCATTTGATTTAATTAGCTTTGTTGAATGCATTTGACTTTCATATGATTCATAACGTTTTGTTTGATTGTGTTTGACCTTCATTTGATTCAATTAGCTTTGTACAATGCATTTGACTTTTATTTGATTGAAATAGCATCTTTGAATGCATTTGACTTTAATATGATTTAAAAAGCTTTGTTTAATTGTGTTTGACTTTCATTTGATACAATTAGCTTTATACAATGCATTAGACATTCATTTGATTCAATTAGCTTTGTTTGAATGTGTTTGACTTTCATTTGATTCAATTAGCTTTGTAGAATCCATTTGACTTTCATTAGATTCAATTAACTTTGTTGAATGTGTTTGACTTTCATTTGATATAAAAAGCTTTGTTTGAATGTGTTTGACTTTCATTAGATTCAATTAGCTTTGTTTGATTGTGTTTAACTTTCTTTTCATTCAATTAGCTTTGTAGAATGCATTTGACTTTCATGTGATTCAATTAGCTTTGTTGAATGCATTTGACTTTTATTTGATTCAAAAAGCTTTGTTTTAATGTGTTTAACTATTATTTGATTCAATTATCTTTGTAGAATGCATTTGACTTTCATTTGATTCAATTAGCTTTGTTGAAAGCATTTGACTTTCATATGATTCAAAAAGCTTTGTTTAATTGTGTTTGACTAGCATTTAATTCAATTAGCTTTGTTTTATTGTGTTTAACTTTCATTTGATTCAATTAGCTTTGTTGATAGCATTTGACGTTCATATGATTCAAAAAGCTTTGTTTAATTGTGTTTGACTAGCATTTAATTCAATTAGCTTTGTTTGATTATGTTTAAATTTCATTTGATTCAATTAGTTTTGTAGAATGCATTTGACTTTCATTTGATTTAATTAGTTTTGTTGAATGCATTTTACTTTCATTTGATTCAAAAAGCTTTGTTTGAATGTGTTTAACTTTCATTTGATTCAATTAGCTTTGTTTAAATGTGTTTGACATTCATTTGATTCAATTCGCTTTGTCGAATGCATTTGACTTTCATTTGATTCAATTAGCTTTGTTTGAATGTGTTTGACATTCATTTGATTCAATTAACTTTTTAGAATGCAATTGACTTTCATTTGATTCAATTAGCTTTGTTGAATGCATTTGACTTTCATATGATTCATAACGTTTTGATTGATTGTGTTTGACCTTCATTTGATTCAATTAGCTTTGTACAATGCATTTGACTTTCATTTGATTGAAATAGCATCTTTGAATGCATTTGACTTTAATTTGATTTAAAAAGCTTTGTTTAATTGTGTTTGACTTTCATTTGATACAATTAGCTTCGTACAACGCATTAGACTTTCATTTGATTCAATTAGCTTTGTTTGAATGTGTTTACTTTCATTTGATTCAATTAGCTTTGTAGAATGCATTTGACTTTCATCTGATTCAATTAACTTTGTTGAATGTGTTTGACTTTCATTTGATATAAAAAGCTTTGTTTGAATGTGTTTGACTTTCATTAGATTCAATTAGCTTTGTTTGATTGTGTTTAACTTTCTTTTCATTCAATTAGCTTTGTAGAATGCATTTGACTTTCATGTGATTCAATTAGCTTTGTTGAATGCATTTGACTTTTATTTGATTCAAAAAGCTTTGTTTTAATGTGTTTAACTATTATTTGATTCAATTATCTTTGTAGAATGCATTTGACTTTCATTTGATTCAATTAGCTTTGTAGAATGCATTTGATTTTCATTTGAGTCAATTAGCTTTGTTGATAGCATTTGACGTTCATATGATTCAAAAAGCTTTGTTTAATTGTGTTTGACTAGCATTTAATTCAATTAGCTTTGTTTGATTGTGTTTAACTTTCATTTGATTCAATTAGTTTTGTAGCATGCATTTGACTTTCATTTGATTTAATTAGTTTTGTTGAATGCATTTTACTTTCATTTGATTTAAAAAGCTTTGTTTGAATGTTTTTAACTTTCATTTGATTCAATTAGCTTTGTTTAAATGTGTTTGACATTCATTTGATTCAATTAGCTTTGTTTTAATGCGTTTGACATTCATTTGATTCAATTAACTTTGTAGAATGCATTTGACTTTCATTTGATTTAATTAGCTTTGTTGAATGCATTTGACTTTCATATGATTCATAACGTTTTGTTTGATTGTGTTTGACCTTCATTTGATTCAATTAGCTTTGTACAATGCATTTGACTTTTATTTGATTGAAATAGCATCTTTGAATGCATTTGACTTTAATATGATTTAAAAAGCTTTGTTTAATTGTGTTTGACTTTCATTTGATACAATTAGCTTTATACAATGCATTAGACATTCATTTGATTCAATTAGCTTTGTTTGAATGTGTTTGACTTTCATTTGATTCAATTAGCTTTGTAGAATCCATTTGACTTTCATTAGATTCAATTAACTTTGTTGAATGTGTTTGACTTTCATTTGATATAAAAAGCTTTGTTTGAATGTGTTTGACTTTCATTAGATTCAATTAGCTTTGTTTGATTGTGTTTAACTTTCTTTTCATTCAATTAGCTTTGTAGAATGCATTTGACTTTCATGTGATTCAATTAGCTTTGTTGAATGCATTTGACTTTTATTTGATTCAAAAAGCTTTGTTTTAATGTGTTTAACTATTATTTGATTCAATTATCTTTGTAGAATGCATTTGACTTTCATTTGATTCAATTAGCTTTGTTGAAAGCATTTGACTTTCATATGATTCAAAAAGCTTTGTTTAATTGTGTTTGACTAGCATTTAATTCAATTAGCTTTGTTTTATTGTGTTTAACTTTCATTTGATTCAATTAGCTTTGTTGATAGCATTTGACGTTCATATGATTCAAAAAGCTTTGTTTAATTGTGTTTGACTAGCATTTAATTCAATTAGCTTTGTTTGATTATGTTTAAATTTCATTTGATTCAATTAGTTTTGTAGAATGCATTTGAATTTCATTTGATTTAATTAGTTTTGTTGAATGCATTTTACTTTCATTTGATTCAAAAAGCTTTGTTTGAATGTGTTTAACTTTCATTTGATTCAATTAGCTTTGTTTAAATGTGTTTGACATTCATTTGATTCAATTCGCTTTGTCGAATGCATTTGACTTTCATTTGATTCAATTAGCTTTGTTTGAATGTGTTTGACATTCATTTGATTCAATTAACTTTTTAGAATGCAATTGACTTTCATTTGATTCAATTAGCTTTGTTGAATGCATTTGACTTTCATATGATTCATAACGTTTTGATTGATTGTGTTTGACCTTCATTTGATTCAATTAGCTTTGTACAATGCATTTGACTTTCATTTGATTGAAATAGCATCTTTGAATGCATTTGACTTTAATTTGATTTAAAAAGCTTTGTTTAATTGTGTTTGACTTTCATTTGATACAATTAGCTTCGTACAACGCATTAGACTTTCATTTGATTCAATTAGCTTTGTTTGAATGTGTTTACTTTCATTTGATTCAATTAGCTTTGTAGAATGCATTTGACTTTCATCTGATTCAATTAACTTTGTTGAATGTGTTTGACTTTCATTTGATATAAAAAGCTTTGTTTAAATGTGTTTGACTTTCATTAGATTCAATTAGCTTTGTTTGATTGTGTTTAACTTTCTTTTCATTCAACTAGCTTTGTAGAATGCATTTGACTTTCATGTGATTCAATTAGCTTTGTTGAATGCATTTGACTTTTATTTGATTCAAAAAGTTTTGTTTTAATGTGTTTAACTATTATTTGATTCAATTATCTTTGTAGAATGCATTTGACTTTCATTTGATTCAATTAGCTTTGTAGAATGCATTTGATTTTCATTTGAGTCAATTAGCTTTGTTGATAGCATTTGACGTTCATATGATTCAAAAAGCTTTGTTTAATTGTGTTTGACTAGCATTTAATTCAATTAGCTTTGTTTGATTGTGTTTAACTTTCATTTGATTCAATTAGTTTTGTAGCATGCATTTGACTTTCATTTGATTTAATTAGTTTTGTTGAATGCATTTTACTTTCATTTGATTTAAAAAGCTTTGTTTGAATGTTTTTAACTTTCATTTGATTCAATTAGCTTTGTTTAAATGTGTTTGACATTCATTTGATTCAATTCGCTTTGTCGAATGCATTTGACTTTCATTTGATTCAATTAGCTTTGTTTGAATGCGTTTGACATTCATTTGATTCAATTAACTTTGTAGAATGCATTTGACTTTCATTTGATTTAATTAGCTTTGTTGAATGCATTTGACTTTCATATGATTCATAACGTTTTGTTTGATTGTGTTTGACCTTCATTTGATTCAATTAGCTTTGTACAATGCATTTGACTTTTATTTGATTGAAATAGCATATTTGAATGCATTTGACTTTAATTTGATTTAAAAAGCTTTGTTTAATTGTGTTTGACTTTCATTTGATACAATTAGCTTTGTACAATGCATTAGACATTCATTTGATTCAATTAGCTTTGTTTGAATGTGTTTGACTTTCATTTGATTCAATTAGCTTTGTAGAATCCATTTGACTTTCATTAGATTCAATTAACTTTGTTGAATGTGTTTGACTTTCATTTGATATAAAAAGCTTTGTTTGAATGTGTTTGACTTTCATTAGATTCAATTAGCTTTGTTTGATTGTGTTTAACTTTCTTTTCATTCAATTAGCTTTGTAGAATGCATTTGACTTTCATGTGATTCAATTAGCTTTGTTGAATGCATTTGACTTTTATTTGATTCAAAAAGCTTTGTTTTAATGTGTTTAACTATTATTTGATTTAATTATCTTTGTAGAATGCATTTGACTTTCATTTGATTCAATTAGCTTTGTTGAAAGCATTTGACTTTCATATGATTCAAAAAGCTTTGTTTAATTGTGTTTGACTAGCATTTAATTCAATTAGCTTTGTTTGATTGTGTTTAACTTTCATTTGATTCAATTAGCTTTGTTGATAGCATTTGACGTTCATATGATTCAAAAAGCTTTGTTTAATTGTGTTTGACTAGCATTTAATTCAATTAGCTTTGTTTGATTGTGTTTAAATTTCATTTGATTCATTTAGTTTTGTAGAATGCATTTGACTTTCATTTGATTTAATTAGTTTTGTTGAATGCATTTTACTTTCATTTGATTCAAAAAGCATTGTTTGAATGTGTTTAACTTTCATTTGATTCAATTAGCTTTGTTTAAATGTGTTTGACATTCATTTGATTCAATTCGCTTTGTCGAATGCATTTGACTTTCATTTGATTCAATTAGCTTTGTTTGAATGTGTTTGACATTCATTTGATTCAATTAACTTTTTAGAATGCAATTGACTTTCATTTGATTCAATTAGCTTTGTTGAATGCATTTGACTTTCATATGATTCATAACGTTTTGTTTGATTGTGTTTGACCTTCATTTGATTCAATTAGCTTTGTACAATGCATTTGACTTTTATTTGATTGAAATAGCATATTTGAATGCATTTGACTTTAATTTGATTTAAAAAGCTTTGTTTAATTGTGTTTGACTTTCATTTGATACAATTAGCTTTGTACAATGCATTAGACATTCATTTGATTCAATTAGCTTTGTTTGAATGTGTTTGACTTTCATTTGATTCAATTAGCTTTGTAGAATCCATTTGACTTTCATTAGATTCAATTAACTTTGTTGAATGTGTTTGACTTTCATTTGATATAAAAAGCTTTGTTTGAATGTGTTTGACTTTCATTAGATTCAATTAGCTTTGTTTGATTGTGTTTAACTTTCTTTTCATTCAATTAGCTTTGTAGAATGCATTTGACTTTCATGTGATTCAATTAGCTTTGTTGAATGCATTTGACTTTTATTTGATTCAAAAAGCTTTGTTTTAATGTGTTTAACTATTATTTGATTTAATTATCTTTGTAAAATGCATTTGACTTTCATTTGATTCAATTAGCTTTGTTGAAAGCATTTGACTTTCATATGATTCAAAAAGCTTTGTTTAATTGTGTTTGACTAGCATTTAATTCAATTAGCTTTGTTTTATTGTGTTTATCTTTCATTTGATTCAATTAGCTTTGTTGATAGCATTTGACGTTCATATGATTCAAAAAGCTTTGTTTAATTGTGTTTGACTAGCATTTAATTCAATTAGCTTTGTTTGATTGTGTTTAAATTTCATTTGATTCAATTAGTTTCGTAGAATGCATTTGACTTTCATTTGATTTAATTAGTTTTGTTGAATGCATTTTACTTTCATTTGATTCAAAAAGCTTTGTTTGAATGTGTTTAACTTTCATTTGATTCAATTAGCTTTGTTTAAATGTGTTTGACATTCATTTGATTCAATTCGCTTTGTCGAATGCATTTGACTTTCATTTGATTCAATTAGCTTTGTTTGAATGTGTTTGACATTCATTTGATTCAATTAACTTTTTAGAATGCAATTGACTTTCATTTGATTCAATTAGCTTTGTTGAATGCATTTGACTTTCATATGATTCATAACGTTTTGATTGATTGTGTTTGACCTTCATTTGATTTAATTAGCTTTGTACAATGCATTTGACTTTCATTTGATTGAAATAGCATCTTTGAATGCATTTGACTTTAATTTGATTTAAAAAGCTTTGTTTAATTGTGTTTGACTTTCATTTGATACAATTAGCTTTGTACAATGCATTAGACTTTTGATGCGAATCAAGAAGCTAATTCTTTTGAAGGATCTAATGTACTTTTAGATGGTCTAAACAACTCCATTATAGGTTGCCCAAACAAGGAAATAATCAAGAAAAGGTTCAATAGCTTAAATTGGAAAGAAAGAACCATGATTTCCAAGAACGAAGAAGTTGCGCAGTTAACTTCCGGCGACGATACAGGCGGCCACGCGCCGAGATGGGTCCCACGCTCCTGTCCACCGGCACCGGACTGAGCCCAGCCACAAGGTGGTGTGGCGCGTGTCACAAGTGGTGGCGCGTGAAGTGGTGTTTAGGCGGCGATATGAAAAGAATGATTTCTTTTCCTTAGTTTTATTTTGTGAGTCTTTACTTAGGTTTTTGCTTACAAGTTTTTACCTTTCACTTGAAAGGGTTTTTCTTGTTTTAAGCACTTAGGATTTCTAATTGCATTAGGAATTGTTTTTAGTCTAGTAAGCGTCAATAATAGCTTGGAGTGCAAGCTTGAGTTAGGATAAAATAGGCAAGTTTTATCTTAAGAGTAGTTAGAGTTTAAGTAGGATTAAATAACTAAATCAAAGTTATCCAAACTTGATCAAGTTATGCAATCCGTGGGTTTTTGTTAGGAAATCAGAATTCTAATTCAAGTAGGATTAGGATAGTTGATTGAGTCTATAAATATAGGGTTGTAATCTTGAATAATATACAAGTTTAATCATACATTCATAATAATAATTCTTATTGCTTTTGTTTAAGTTGGATTACTTAAATTCTTGATTGGTGGATTCCAATTTGCTGTTTTGTTTGTTTTAGTTAAAACAATCATCTAGGTTGATTAATTAGGTGGATTCTTGATTAATTAATCTAAGTTTCTTGCTTAATTCTTGGTGAATTTTCTGTATAGAATTAGGTTAGATTCATATCTTTGTGAGGCTTAGTTTTCGGACTAAAAATCACATCATCTTGGTATCAGAGCACAGGTTCGGAAGAATTTAAACTGGTAACGTTTGGCTTGGAATTTTTGAGTGATTCTTTTTGCATTAGACTGGAAAAACGTCTAGCTATCTTCACCTAAAATTTCGTAACATTTGGTTGAGTAACGAACTCTGTACAGCCTTAAATTTTTGGTGTTGTTTCACTGGAATACGGGTTGGGAGTCCGGTTGTTGTTTGCTTCAAGATTCCATCAAGATTTTATCTTTTAATCAAGATATTTGCATAGACTAACTTGGTTTTTGTAGGAATCATGAGTGACGAAGAGGTTCCACAAGTTCCAAGGGGTTTAACCTTAGAACAAGCGCAAAATCTTAGAAGAGATAGGCAAATCACCGAATTGGCAGCAAGGTTGGAGAAGGTATTGAAGAGACTTGATACTCGTGATGGATCTTCTTCAAAGAAGGGTGATTCTAACCCTAATTCTAGTTCAAGTGAGGAAGAACAACCAAGGAGAAACCCTAGGAGGTCACGAAAGAATTATTCATCAAGTGATGATTCACCTAGACCTAGGAGAAGGGATAGACCTAAAGATGATGATAGAAACCTTAGGTTAGACCTTCCCGAATTCAATGGGAGTATGAATGAACCAGAGAAATATTTTGAATGGATTAGAAGGGCCGAAACACTCTTTGATTACAAGGAGTATGATGAAAGAAAGAAGTGTAAACTTGCGGAGTTGAAGCTCACTGGTTATGCTAGTCTTTGGTATGATAATTTGAAAAGGAAGAGGCATAAAGAAGGGCGTAACAAAATCACAACTTGGGAGCAACTCAAGAAGCACATGAAAAAGAGGTTCGTTCCTAGTGATTATATTCAAGATATCTATCTAAAGATGCAAACTTTTAAACAAAATTCTATGACTGTTGAGAATTATATTGTTGAGTTTGAGAAGTTATGCATGCTATGTGGTTTAGAAGAGATTGTTGAACATAAGATTGCTAGATTTATTTCGGGATTGAATGATAATATTGCTGAAAAAGTTGAATTACAACAATATTGGTCTTTTGAGGATGTGTGTAAAGTGGCTATCAAAGTTGAAAAACAATTAAAAGGGAAGAAAAGCTCATTCTCTAAACCGTTTATAAAAGGATTCTCAAAACCTTTTGAGAAAGCTAATGTGGAAAAGGGTAGTTCAAGTTCGAATTACAAAGATTCTAAACCTAAATTCGAAACTAACAAGAAATTTGTGGAAGGAAGGAAGTGCTTTAAGTGTGGTAGTGTTGGTCACATTGCAAGTGATTGTCCTTCAAAAAGGGTCATGACTGCACAAGAATGGGAGCAAGAAAAGACTTTGTGTGAGCAAGGTAGTGACGTTGAAAAGGATCAAGAAAACCTTGAAGAAGAAGAGGAGGAGTTCTTGGAAGAAGTAGAGGCCGAACATCAAGGTCAAAGTTTGGTCCTAAGAAGAACACTGCATTCGAAACCTACACCTATGGAGGGCGATCAAAGAGAGAAGATTTTCCATACAAGGTGCAAGGTGAAGGATAGATTGTGTGATGTAATCATAGACACGGGAAGTTGCACTAATGTGGTGTCTACGATCTTGATTGATAAGTTGGAGTGGCCAATTACCGAGCATCCACAACCATACAAGCTTCATTGGCTTAACAACACAAGTGATGTCAAGGTCAACAAGCAAGCTCTAATATCCTTTTCAATTGGTAAATTTCATGATAAAGTTTTATGTGATGTTTGTCCTATGGATGCATGTCATATATTATTAGGCCGTCCTTGGCAATATGATAGATTTGTGAAATTTAATGGAAGGACTAATGTGTACTCTGTGGAGGTTGGAAACAAACGTTTAAGTCTACATCCTTTATCTCATAAAGGACAGAATAAGTGCTCAAATGTTACTCGTAGTTCAAGTTTGTTTCTAAGAGAAAAAGTATTCAAGGAAGAAATCGATAGAGGACCCAAGACATGTTTTCTTGCTAAAGAAGATGACAATTATGAAGATGGTGAGTGCCAAGAAGACTTGTCTACTGAAAGCGGTGATGAAGATTCTACATATACTATTGAAAACCTTTTTACTTGTTTTGATGAAGTAAATTTGAGGGCAAATTCTTTTGAAGAAGAGGAGGATGATGCGAATCAAGAAGCTAATTCTTTTGAAGGATCTAATGTACTTTTAGATGGTCTAAACAACTCCATTATAGGTTGCCCAAACAAGGAAATAATCAAGAAAAGGTTCAATAGCTTAAATTGGAAAGAAAGAACCATGATTTCCAAGAACGAAGAAGTTGCGCAGTTAACTTCCGGCGACGATACAGGCGGCCACGCGCCGAGATGGGTCCCACGCTCCTGTCCACCGGCACCGGACTGAGCCCAGCCACAAGGTGGTGTGGCGCGTGTCACAAGTGGTGGCGCGTGAAGTGGTGTTTAGGCGGCGATATGAAAAGAATGATTTCTTTTCCTTAGTTTTATTTTGTGAGTCTTTACTTAGGTTTTTGCTTACAAGTTTTTACCTTTCACTTGAAAGGGTTTTCTTGTTTTAAGCACTTAGGATTTCTAATTGCATTAGGAATTGTTTTTAGTCTAGTAAGCGTCAATAATAGCTTGGAGTGCAAGCTTGAGTTAGGATAAAATAGGCAAGTTTTATCTTAAGAGTAGTTAGAGTTTAAGTAGGATTAAATAACTAAATCAAAGTTATCCAAACTTGATCAAGTTATGCAATCCGTGGGTTTTTGTTAGGAAATCAGAATTCTAATTCAAGTAGGATTAGGATAGTTGATTGAGTCTATAAATATAGGGTTGTAATCTTGAATAATATACAAGTTTAATCATACATTCATAATAATAATTCTTATTGCTTTTGTTTAAGTTGGATTACTTAAATTCTTGATTGGTGGATTCCAATTTGCTGTTTTGTTTGTTTTAGTTAAAACAATCATCTAGGTTGATTAATTAGGTGGATTCTTGATTAATTAATCTAAGTTTCTTGCTTAATTCTTGGTGAATTTTCTGTATAGAATTAGGTTAGATTCATATCTTTGTGAGGCTTAGTTTTCGGACTAAAAATCACATCAACTTTCATTTGATTCAATTAGCTTTGTTTGAATGTGTTTGACTTTCATTTGATTCAATTAGCTTTGTAGAATGCATTTGACTTTCATTTGATTCAATTAACTTTGTTGAATGTGTTTGACTTTCATTTGATATAAAAAGCTTTGTTTAAATGTGTTTGACTTTCATTAGATTCAATTAGCTTTGTTTGATTGTGTTTAACTTTCTTTTCATTCAATTAGCTTTGTAGAATGCATTTGACTTTCATGTGATTCAATTAGCTTTGTTGAATGCATTTGACTTTTATTTGATTCAAAAAGCTTTGTTTGAATGTGTTTGACTATTATTTGATTCAATTATCTTTGTAGAATGCATTTGACTTTCATTAGATTCAATTAGCTTTGTTGAAAGCATTTGACTTTCATATGATTCAAAAAGCTTTGTTTGAACGTGTTTGACTTTAACTTGATTCAATTAGCTTTGTTCGAATGCATTGACTTTCATTTGATTCAATTTAGCTTTTGTTTGAATGTGTTTGACTTCATTTGATTCAATTAAAGCTTTGTAGAATGCTTTGACTTTCATTTGATTCAATTAGCTTTGTTGAATGTATTTGACTTTCATATGATTCATAACGTTTGTTTGATTGTGTTTGACTTCATTTGATTCAAATTTGCTTTGTACAATGCATTTGACTTTTATTTGATTAAAAGCATCTTTGAATGCATTTGACTTTAATTTGATTCAAAAAGCTTTGTTTAATTGTGTTTGACTTTCATTTGATACAATTAGCTTTGTACAATGCATTAGACTTTCATTTGATTCAATTAGCTTTGTTTGAATGTGTTTGACTTTCATTTGATTCAATTAGCTTTTTGAGAATTCATTTGACTTTCATTGATTCATTAACTTTGTTGAATGTGTTTGACTTTCATTTGATTAAAAAGCGTTGTTTAAATGTGTTTGACTTTCATTAGATTCAATTAGCTTTGTTTTGATTGTTTTAACTTTCTTTCATTCAATTAGCTTTGTAAATGCATTTGACTTTCATGTGATTCAATTAGCTTTGTTGAATGCATTTGACTTTTATTTGATTCGAAAAGCTTTGTTTAATGTGTTTACTATTATTTATTCATTATCTTTTGTAAATGCATTTTGACTTTCATTTGATTCAATTAGCTTTGTTGAAAGCATTTGACTTTCATATGATTCAAAAAGCTTTGTTTAATTGTGTTTGACTAGCATTTATTCAATTAGCTTTGTTTGATTGTGTTTAACTTTCATTTGATTCAATTAGCTTTGTTGATAGCATTTGACTTCATATGATTCAAAAAGCTTTGTTTTAATTGTGTTTGACTAGCATTTAATTCAATTAGCTTTGTTTGATTGTGTTTAAATTTCATTTGATTCAATTAGTTTTGTAGAATGCATTTGACTTTCATTTGATTCAATTAGTTTGTTGAATGCTTTTACTTTCATTTGATTCAAAAAGCTTTGTTTGAATGTCTTTACTTTCATTTGATTCAATTAGCTTTGTTTAAATGTGTTTGACATTCATTTGATTCAATTCGCTTTGTCGAATGCATTTGACTTTCATTTGATTCATTAGCTTTGTTTGAATGTGTTTGACATTCATTTGATTCAATTAACTTTTTAGAATGCAATTGACTTTCATTGATTCAATTAGCTTTGTTGAATGCATTTGACTTTCATATGATTCATAACGTTTTGTTTGATTGTGTTTGACCTTCATTTGATTCAATTAGCTTTGTACAATGCATTTGACTTTTTTTGATTGAAATAGCATCTTTGAATGCATTTGACTTTAATTTGATTTAAAAAGCTTTGTTTAATTGTGTTTGACTTTCATTTGATACAATTAGCTTTGTACAATGCATTAGACTTTCATTTGATTCAATTAGCTTTGTTTGAATGTGTTTGACTTTCATTTGATTCAATTAGCTTTGTAGAATGCATTTGACTTTCATTTGATTCAATTAACTTTGTTGAATGTGTTTGAATTTCATTTGATATAAAACGCTTTGTTTGAATGTGTTTGACTTTCATTAGATTCAATTAGCTTTGTTTGATTGTGTTTAACTTTCTTTTCATTCATTAGCTTTGTAGAATGCATTTGACTTTCATGTGATTCAATTAGCTTTGTTGAATGCATTTGACTTTTATTTGATTCAAAAAGCTTTGTTTTAATGTGTTTAACTATTATTTGATTTAATTATCTTTGTAGAATGCATTTGACTTTCATTTGATTCAATTAGCTTTGTTGAAAGCATTTGACTTTCATATGATTCAAAAAGCTTTGTTTAATTGTGTTTGACTAGCATTTAATTCAATTAGCTTTGTTTTATTGTGTTTAACTTTCATTTGATTCAATAGCTTTGTTGATAGCATTTGACGTTCATATGATTCAAAAAGCTTTGTTTAATTGTGTTTGACTAGCATTTAATTCAATTAGCTTTGTTTATTGTGTTTAATTTCATTTGATTCAATTAGTTTCGTAGAATGCATTTGACTTTCATTTGATTTAATTAGTTTTGTTGAATGCATTTTACTTTCATTGATTCAAAAGCTTTGTTTGAATGTGTTTAACTTTCATTTGATTCAATTAGCTTTGTTTAAATGTGTTTGACATTCATTTGATTCAATTCGCTTTGTCGAATGCATTTGACTTTCATTTGATTCAATTAGCTTTGTTTGAATGTGTTTGACATTCATTTGATTCAATTAACTTTTTAGAATGCAATTGACTTTCATTTGATTCAATTAGCTTTGTTGAATGCATTTGACTTTCATATGATTCATAACGTTTTGATTGATTGTGTTTGACCTTCATTTGATTTAATTAGCTTTGTACAATGCATTTGACTTTCATTTGATTGAAATAGCATCTTTGAATGCATTTGACTTTAATTTGATTTAAAAAGCTTTGTTTAATTGTGTTTGACTTTCATTTGATACAATTAGCTTTGTACAATGCATTAGACTTTCATTTGATTCAATTAGCTTTGTTTGAATGTGTTTGACTTTCATTTGATTCAATTAGCTTTGTAGAATACATTTGACTTTCATTTGATTCAATTAACTTTGTTGAATGTGTTTGACTTTCATTTGATATAAAAAGCTTTGTTTAAATGTGTTTGACTTTCATTAGATTCAATTAGCTTTGTTTGATTGTGTTTAACTTTCTTTTCATTCAATTAGCTTTGTAGAATGCATTTGACTTTCATGTGATTCAATTAGCTTTGTTGAATGCATTTGACTTTTATTTGATTCGAAAAGCTTTGTTTTAATGTGTTTAACTATTATTTGATTCAATTATCTTTGTAGAATGCATTTGACTTTCATTTGATTCAATTAGCTTTGTTGAAAGCATTTGACTTTCATATGATTCAAAAAGCTTTGTTTAATTGTGTTTGACTAGCATTTAATTCAATTAGCTTTGTTTGATTGTGTTTAACTTTCATTTGATTCAATTAGCTTTGTTGATAGCATTTGACGTTCATATGATTCAAAAAGCTTTGTTTAATTGTGTTTGACTAGCATTTAATTCAATTAGCTTTGTTTGATTGTGTTTAAATTTCATTTGATTCAATTAGTTTTGTAGAATGCATTTGACTTTCATTTGATTTAATTAGTTTTGTTGAATGCATTTTACTTTCATTTGATTCAAAAAGCATTGTTTGAATGTGTTTAACTTTCATTTGATTCAATTAGCTTTGTTTAAATGTGTTTGACATTCATTTGATTCAATTCGCTTTGTCGAATGCATTTGACTTTCATTTGATTCAATTAGCTTTGTTTGAATGTGTTTGACATTCATTTGATTCAATTAACTTTTTAGAATGCAATTGACTTTCATTTGATTCAATTAGCTTTGTTGAATGCATTTGACTTTCATATGATTCATAACGTTTTGTTTGATTGTGTTTGACCTTCATTTGATTCAATTAGCTTTGTACAATGCATTTGACTTTTTTTGATTGAAATAGCATCTTTGAATGCATTTGACTTTAATTTGATTTAAAAAGCTTTGTTTAGTTGTGTTTGACTTTCATTTGATACAATTAGCTTTGTACAATGCATTAGACTTTCATTTGATTCAATTAGCTTTGTTTGAATGTGTTTGACTTTCATTTGATTCAATTAGCTTTGTAGAATGCATTTGACTTTCATTTGATTCAATTAATTTTGTTGAATGTGTTTGAATTTCATTTGATATAAAACGCTTTGTTTGAATGTGTTTGACTTTCATTAGATTCAATTAGCTTTGTTTGATTGTGTTTAACTTTCTTTTCATTCAATTAGCTTTGTAGAATGCATTTGACTTTCATGTGATTCAATTAGCTTTGTTGAATGCATTTGACTTTTATTTGATTCAAAAAGCTTTGTTTTAATGTGTTTAACTATTATTTGATTCAATTATCTTTGTAGAATGCATTTGACTTTCATTTGATTCAATTAGCTTTGTTGAAAGCATTTGACTTTCATATGATTCAAAAAGCTTTGTTTAATTGTGTTTGACTAGCATTTAATTCAATTAGCTTTGTTTGATTGTGTTTAACTTTCAATTGATTCAATTAGTTTTGTAGAATGCATTTGACTTTTATTTGATTGAAATAGCATCTTTGAATGCATTTGACTTTAATTTGATTTAAAAAGCTTTGTTTAATTGTGTTTGACTTTCATTTGATACAATTAGCTTCGTACAACGCATTAGACTTTCATTTGATTCAATTAGCTTTGTTTGAATGTTTTTGACTTTCATTTGATTCAATTAGCTTTGTAGAATGCATTTGACTTTCATTTGATTCAATTAACTTTGTTGAATGTGTTTGAATTTCATTTGATATAAAAAGCTTTGTTTGAATGTGTTTGACTTTCATTAGATTCAATTAGCTTTGTTTGATTGTGTTTAACTTTCTTTTCATTCAATTAGCTTTGTAGAATGCATTTGACTTTCATGTGATTCAATTAGCTTTGTTGAATGCATTTGACTTTTATTTGATTCAAAAAGCTTTGTTTTAATGTGTTTAACTATTATTTGATTCAATTATCTTTGTAGAATGCATTTGACTTTCATTTGATTCAATTAGCTTTGTTGAAAGCATTTGACTTTCATATGATTCAAAAAGCTTTGTTTAATTGTGTTTGACTAGCATTTAATTCAATTAGCTTTGTTTGATTGTGTTTAACTTTCATTTGATTCAATTAGTTTTGTAGAATGCATTTGACTTTTATTTGATTGAAATAGCATCTTTGAATGCATTTGACTTTAATTTGATTTAAAAAGCTTTGTTTAACTGTGTTTGACTTTCATCTGATACAATTAGCTTTGTACAATGCATTAGACTTTCATTTGATTCAATTAGCTTTGTTTGAATGTGTTTGACTTTCATTTGATTCAATTAGCTTTGTAGAATGCATTTGACTTTCATTTGATTCAATTAACTTTGTTGAATGTGTTTGAATTTCATTTGATATAAAAAGCTTTGTTTGAATGTGTTTGACTTTCATTAGATTCAATTAGCTTTGTTTGATTGTGTTTAACTTTCTTTTCATTCAATTAGCTTTGTAGAATGCATTTGACTTTCATGTGATTCAATTAGCTTTGTTGAATGCATTTGACTTTTATTTGATTCAAAAAGCTTTGTTTTAATGTGTTTAACTATTATTTGATTCAATTATCTTTGTAGAATGCATTTGACTTTCATTTGATTCAATTAGCTTTGTTGAAAGCATTTGACTTTCATATGATTCAAAAAGCTTTGTTTAATTGTGTTTGACTAGCATTTAATTCAATTAGCTTTGTTTGATTGTGTTTAACTTTCATTTGATTCAATTAGTTTTGTAGAATGCATTTGACTTTCATTTGATTTAATTAGTTTTGTTGAATGCATTTTACTTTCATTTGATTCAAAAAGCTTTGTTTGAATGTGTTTAACTTTCATTTGATTCAATTAGCTTTGTTTAAATGTGTTTGACATTCGTTTGAATCAATTCGCTTTGTCGAATGCATTTGACTTTCATTTGATTCAATTAGCTTTGTTTGAATGTGTTTGACATTCATTTGATTCAACTAACTTTGTAGAATGCATTTGACTTTCATTTGATTCAATTAGCTTTGTTGAATGCATTTGACTTTTGATTAGGGGATTTTTATCCACCAATCGCCGTCTGACAAGTGGACCAACCAGGTTCCGCCACGTGTCCTTCACGTAGGCCAATAGGAGCCTGCCACGTGTCAGTCTCAGATTCGTCCACCACGGACCAGTTGAGACACGCCACGTGTCCCCCCATGCCAAATGGGAAAACCGGCCAACAAGGCCCAATCTTGATTAGAAGCCCAGTCAGCCCAAGGTTAACCTAAACCTAATTGGCACGCTTCCCGAGGTTATAAATACCTCTCTTAATTCTCATTAAGAGGGGGGATGAACAAAAAAGTAACACAGATTACACATTAAACACTCTCACCTAGAGAGACCAAACTACTTAATTTCCGCATTAATTACTCCTTAATCAGGTACTAACTTGACCGTTGGAGGCGGAGCTCCTACCACAAGGAGTCTTCGTTGTTTTGCAGGTACAGGCGTCCGGTTCCAGTCTCGGTGTTGTAACTCTCCCGCAGGACATCAGAAAACCCCGAAACATTTTGGCGCCGTCTGTGGGGAGAGTACTTCTGAGATGGCATCCCCGTTTGTACCGACTTTTGAAGAGAGGCGTCCCCTAGACGACCCTCAAGTCCAGTCGGACCATGACACTGACAATGAACTTGAAGTTCAAGCTCACACAGCTCCAGACGGGACCCTAAGGGCCCGACGTACCCGTCCGACTGAAAGGACGGAACGGGAGCATCTTCAAATTGGAAGTGAGCCAACAGGCGCACCTCCTGTTCGGCAGCAGGCGACTGATGGGTTGGCTCCCGTCACCAGGAACGAACTCATGACCTTCATGAGGGACTTCAAGGGAGAGATTCAAGAGTTGCTAAATAAGAAGCCTGCACCGACTAGGGGACAGTCGGCTACGAAGCCTTCCACTTCAGGCAAGAGGAAGCCGGTTCAAGGACGAGAGGGAACTCCTCATCCTAGATCCAGGAAGTGTGAGCCGCCTGTCCTTGATCTCACAAAATACCATTTTCCTACTCCAGGAAAAAGGAAACCTGTCCGTCACATTCAGGCGGACGGTTCAAAGAAAACATACACAGACGCTCATCTGCTGTTAGAACAGAAGAAGAATGACCGACTGTCAGAGTCGGCCTCTACTTCTGAATTTCAAGAAAGTTTGCGCAATTCCTCGATGAGGCATTCTCAGTCGTATCATGAGAACCAGTCAGGCGGCACCTCCCGTCAGTCCGGCTTTCATAGCGACCAGGCGGTACCAAACTTACCGTTTGTACCACAACAACAATTTTTTATGCCACCACCTCCATTTGGTGGACAGGCAGTTAAAAATGTCCAACCCTTGGACTGGCAGCTACGGTTGCTTAGACTTGGTGAACAGCCGTCGGCCTTCTCCAAGGAAATCACTGAAGCCGCTCAGCCGGCCAAAGTGAAAAATGTGTTAGTAGGCGCCTATGATGGCACTACTAACCCAGAAGACCATCTAATGGCATTCTCCAACCTAATGTACCTTCAAGGGTTGGATGATCCCACTTGGTGCAAGTGTTTTCCAGCGACTCTCAAAGGAATTGCACAGCAATGGTTCGGCAACCTGCCGACTGGTTGTGTAAACAATTTCAGGACGCTTGCTTACTTGTTCACCTCCAACTTCGCCATGAACATTCCTGCGAAGAAGACGACCCTTGATTTAGGGACAATTCAGCAGGGTGAGAAGGAGGGGCTTCGTTCTTACATCAGGCGGTTTAACCTGATGAGAATACAAATTCAAGGGTTACCGGATGAGGTAGCCTATACTGACTTTTTCAGGGGTCTCAAAGACGGGTCGACCTTCAAATTCGATCTTGTTCGAAAGAGGGTGGCGACTCTTCAGGAGGCCTTAATTGAAGCAGAAGCCTACATACAGGCGACAGATCTTTGTAGTACAGCAAAACAGTCGGATGGGAAAAAGTTCGACAAAAGAGAAGGACGACAGATACAGTCGTCCAACAAAGATCTAAAGAAGAGAAAAGAGGTCTGGGCGGCTGATTCCTCTAAACAGCCGGCCCAGAAGAAGAAAAAAGAATTCAAGCCATACTCCCCAAAGTATGCGTTTAACAAAGATAGCAAAGCTATCCTGAAAGAAATCAAGGGACGGATCTCTATTGAGAAGCCGGTCCCCATGAAGGGTTCTACAAGCAGCCGGAACCAGGAAAAATTCTGTGATTATCATGAAGATGTTGGTCATCACACCAACGAATGCATCAGTCTCATGCGGTATCTGGACCGCCTGGCTGAGCAAGGTGATCTTGATTCTTTTGTCAAGAAATCCACAGGGAACACCTCCACGAAAAAACAGTCGGCCAAAAAGAATCAACAGGCCGACAGCTCTGATACAGATGATGCAGTCGTCTACACTATTGCAGGTGGCTTCGCAGGAGGGGGTCCCACTATTAGGGGAAACAAAGACAATATCAGGCGGCTAGATGTAAATTCCGTTTACCAAGAACGGCCCTCCATGAATTCATTTCCTGAGATTGTCATTACTGAAGAAGATCTAGGAGGAGTCAGGGGGCCGCACGATGACCCTATCGTCATTGAGTGTAAGGTGGCCAATCAGAGAGTCGGCCGAATCCTCATAGATACTGGAAGCTCCTCAGATCTTATCAGTAGCAAATGTCTCTCCAAACTGAAGTACAAGCCTGATTGTATACATCCGGCCTCCCACCCTCTAGTAGGGTTTGGAGGGGGAGTCGTCCACCCTGTAGGACGAGTAGATCTACCCATCCGCCTGGGTGAAAAAGGGGAAGGACGACACATGGTCGTCCGATTCCTGGTGGTAGAAGAACTCTCGGCCTACAACATGATTCTGGGACGACCAACCTTAAATAATTCCAAGGCTGTAATAATCCCATCTCTTATGTTGCTCAAGTTTGAGAGGGATAATGGAACAGTCGGCTCCCTAAGGGGAGATCAGAAGATGGCCCGAGAGTGCTATCTCTCGGACGTCAAGCCCACTGTTATGGCTGCTGAGTCCAGTGGGGGAAAGATAGACCTTGACAATGTCAAGGAGAGTGCGCCTGTTCAAGAAACAGGCGGCAAGAAAAGAAAGGCATCCCAAATGGGGGCCGAAAGAAAACATAAAAAATAGCAATCATTGGCAGAGGAGCGGTCGGATGAATTCCGCCCTCAGCCGGCTGGTGAGCATACGGACCTAATCTTAGATGTCACGCGTCCTGACAGAACAGTCAAAGTTGGGACGACTGCTCTAGGGGTCCTAGGTGACGACTTCCACAATTTGTTGAAAGAATACAAGGACATCTTTGCATTCGAAGTCCATGAAATGCCAGGCATTATTTCTGAGCTGGCGGTACATAAACTAGCTGTGGATCCAAAAAAGAAGCCTGTAAGGCAGAAGAAACGGAACCATGGCGAAGAAAGAAGTAAGGCGGCAGCCGCCGAAGTTAAAAAATTACTTGACGCAGGATTCATTCGGCAATGTTACTTCCCAGACTGGGTTGCAAATGTTGTGCTTGTTAAAAAGCCGAATGGTACCTGGCGAATGTGTGTAGACTACACAGACTTGAATAAGGCGTGCCCAAAAGACAGTTACCCTCTGCCTAAAATTCACAACCTGGTCGACTCAACAGCCGGCCATGCTTTGATGAGTTTTATGGACGCCTACTCTGGTTTCCATCAGATCCCTTTATGGAAGAAAGATCAGGAGAAGACGGCCTTCGTCACTGATCAAGGGTTATACTGTTACACGGTCATGCCGTTTGGTCTTAAGAATGCCCCGGCCACCTTCCAACGAATGATAAACACTGTGTTCTTTGATCAGATTGGGAGAAATGTCGAGGCATATATTGATGATATGATAGTCAAGTCTAAACTTCAGAAAAATCATCTGTCGGACCTCCGAGAAACTTTCGCCACACTCAGGCGGCACCATGTCATGCTTAATCCCAAGAAATGCGTCTTTGGAGTTGAGTCTGGGAAATTTCTCGGATTTCTTATTACTCAGAGAGGAATAGATGCGAACCCTGAGAAGGTGCAGGCGGTCATCGACATGCAGTCGCCCCGCACCATCCGAGAGGTTCAGAAGCTAACAGGTTGTCTGGCGGCCTTGGGTAGATTCCTAAGTCGATCAGGCGACAAATGCCTATACTTTTTCCAGGCAATTAAGAAAAAGGCAAGGTTTGAATGGGGGCCGGATGCTGAGGCGGCCTTCCAAAAATTGAAAGTTCACTTGCATTCCTTGCCAAGGCTAGTCAGCCCTATGCCCAAAGAAGTACTCTACATGTACCTGGCCGTCTCTGATCATGCGGTAAGCGCTGTTCTTCTTGCTGAGAGAGACGGCTGTCAGCTCCCGGTCTACTTTGTCAGCCATGTGCTAAAAAATGCCGAGTTGAGGTATCCCTTAGTGGAGAAGGTTGGTCTTGCACTCTTCATGGCTGTTAAAAAATTGAAGCCTTACTTTTTGGCACATGCAGTCGTCGTGTATACAGATCAACCGATCAAGCGGCCACTGACCACCATGGAGTCGTCTGGCCGAATGATCAAATGGGCCATAGAAATACAGAGCCTCGAAATTACCTTCGAGCCTAGAAAAGCAGTGAAGGGGCAAGCCTTTGCTGACTTTATTGTCGAAATGACTCGTCCCCCTGATTCGCAAGTTCCAGACCAAGTCTGGAAGGTATATGTGGATGGAAGCTCCACTTCAACTGGTTGTGGAGCAGGCGTCATATGTCAGTCGCCAGAAGGCGACAGGTACGAGTATGCTTTACGTTTCAGTTTTCAGGCTTCAAACAATGAGGCAGAATATGAAGCTTTACTAGCCGGTATCCGCATGTGCAAGGCGGCAGGGGCAAGAAAAATAGACGCCTGTTCTGATTCACAATTGATAGTGAGTCAGTACAATGGCGAATACGAAGCGACCCATCCGGCCATGATCAAGTATTTACAAGCGGTCCGTCAAGCAGTCGGCTCCCTTGAGGATTTCCATCTGGTCCAAGTACCGAGATCAGAAAATAATCAAGCGGATGCGCTTTCAAAATTAGCATCATCCGCCTCCTGTGATACTCCTAGAACCGTTTTTTGGGAGGTAGTGGAAAGGAGAAGCATTGAGGGAGACCCTATTGGAATCCTAGACAGAAGCTCAACCTGGATGGATCCAATTAGGGCATATCTGACAAACGGTACCCTGCCGGATGATCATCAACAGGCGGCAGTACTGAAAAGACGAGCCACCAATTTTGAAATGATAAAGGGAGAACTTCACAAAAGAGGGTACCTTCAACCCTTCTTAAAGTGTGTTACTCCAGAAAAAGGGCGAGAGATACTAGATGACCTTCACTCTGGTTTTTGTGCTTCGCATATAGGCGGAAGGACGCTTGCTCAACGGGCAAGGCGGCAGGGCTACTTCTGGCCTACCTTAGAATCAGATGCAATGGAGATGGTGAAAAAATGTGACAAGTGTCAAAGATTTGGCAAACTAATTCACCGTCCGGCTACTGATCTCACCACCATTCATAGTCCCTTACCGTTTGCTAAATGGGGCATGGATATTCTGGGTCCATATACGCCTGCTACAGGCGGAAGAAGGTATATACTTGTTGCCGTCGACTACTTCACCAATGGGTAGAGGCGGAGGCTGTTAAGGGAATCAAGACGAAGGATGTAATTTCATTCATTTGGAGAAATGTCATCACTCGGTTCGGGGTTCCCATGTCTATGGTTTTTGATAATGGTCCCCAATTTGAGACGCCTGTTCTCAAAAGCTGGTTGGGTGACCAAGGAATTGCACATTGCTTTGCATCTGTCGGCCGTCCACAAGCAAACGGCCAGGTAGAAGCCTTTAATAAAATCATCTCAGACGGTCTGAAGAAAAAGATTGAACGAGCAGGCGGCCTATGGGCGGATGAACTACCACATGTTCTCTGGGCCATCAGGACGACTGAAAAAGGGGCGACTGGAGAAACTCCATTCCTCCTAACTTATGGGGCGGAAGCTGTTCTTCCAATAGAACACTACGAGCCGACTCTTCGAGTAATGCTATATGACGAAGAGGCAAACTGGGAAGCCATGCGCCTGGCATTAGACTCACTCCCTGAAAAGAGGGGCAATGTTGTTTTACGCCATGAGATTTACCGCCTGAGAATGACTCGATCATACAACAAAAAAGTGCACAGGCGTCCACTCAAAGTGGGGGACTTTGTACTTAGAAAAATGGAAGCTGTTGGTAGGGCTAACGAGTCTGGCAAGCTAACTCCCAACTGGGAAGGTCCCTACCGAATATATGAAGAGGTTAGAGACGGTACCTACCGTCTGGAAACACCAGACGGCCAGCCGTTACCTCGAACCTGGAACAAAGATAACCTTAAGAAATATTTCTTTTGAACAATGTAAAGTCAAGGATTACTTGATTAAAGCTTGCATCTTTACTATTCGATTCTGTATTAAGAGGGGCATGCCAACTGACCAACAGTCGGCTACTCTCCATGTTTATGTATTTATTTAAGAGGGGCATGCCAACTGACCAACAGTCGGCTACTCTCTATGATTAATTTAGGAGGGGCATGCCAACTGACAAACAGTCGGCTACTCTCTATGATTAATTTAAGGGGGGCACGCCGCTTGACCGGTTACCCTCACATAACATATAGTTCACCAAGAACTATCAAAAAACATGATCAGACCAGGCGTCAAGCCAACTGATCAAAATATAAAATTCAATTCGACCTGTCCCAATATTATAGCAGGCGTCCGACGGCATCCATCCGGATGAAATTCGTCGCAGAGAGCAGCTCCCTTTTGGGTGGAACATTGTTCTATAAACTAAATCACACGGCACCTATACGACTGTCCCCAAGGACAACCACGTAGCCGTTTTTGAGACAAGGATAACTTTTATTACTAACCAAACTAGTGATAACAGTTGACATCTGAGTCGGATTACCGCCTGTATTACTTGGGATAAATGCAGGGGGTTCCTCTTGAGTTAGTAGCCAACAAACATTGGCGAATCAAGGGGTCCAGCCGGCCTCCGCCGCCTGGTACCTCTACTACTCAAGCTAGAATGAGGACGACTGAGTAACACCAACGTTAACTCATAGTCACTCTCCCAAAACTTGGCATGGAACCTAAAAAGTTTGAATAGACCACCTGTTTTTTGGCAAACAAGGGCATTCAAACTATTATTCCTACTAGTTTTCCCTTCGAGTTAATAGCCAACAAACATTGGCGAATAAAGGGGAACAACCGGTACCCACCGCTTGATACCTCTACTACTCAATCAATAGGCGACCAGGTAACAGTCATAGTTACTTGGTCACCCCTTAAAATTTTTTTAAGTATTTGCAATAGGAAACAGTCGTCTTAGACTGCCTATAGCTCAAAAAACACAAGTAAGAATACCCTTTCTTACTTAGTAAATTTTACAAATGACAGGACCGCCTGCCTAAAGGTAATCCAGTCATAGACTGCCTAAAGTCTAACCTACAAAATACAAGTAAAAAACTCTTTTACTTAGTTAATTTTACAGATAGAGGACCGCCTGCCTAAAGGTGATCCAGTCTTTTAAACGAATTGAGTAACAATTGGATAAATGGCCGACTGATCGCCTAACTTGGAAACAGACAACCAGTCGTCCAGGGGCATAGGCGGCGTAACTAACCATCCGTACCTGTCTACAATCGGCCATGCAAAACAGTCGATATAGTGTACAACTCAATATTCAACACTTAGCCAAATTTCAAGAAAAAATCAAATTTCATTAAAGAGGAAAATATTCAGAACCCCGGCCCCCTGGCCGGGTAAATACAATCAAAACGGCACGCAGGCCGTGAAAGAAGACAAAAGCTTATGAAGGGGCCAAATCCTAAACATTAGCAGCGTCCGCCTGGTCAGCATTCTTCTTGCTAGACTCGGCCTCAGCTGCATCCTTCTTCGATGCCTTGTCCCTAAGTGGCACAAGCGCCACTACCGGCTGCTCCTCCACATCCAAGCCCTCCTCAAACGCCTCGTCCTCAGCAGCCGCCAGGATCTCTTGATTATATGTTTCAGAGCACTGGCGGTACGTTTTCTCCCAAGAGGCAAAGTCGGCATTGGGGAAGAGGCGGCTCCAGGTCATACGCTGGATTTGGGAAGAGTCTTCCATCATCTCTCGGACGAGCTCTCTCTTCTCTTGCTCAGCCTTCTCCGAGAGCTCTTTAGTGAGACTCTTCTCCTGAGTCACCAGGCGTTCCTTTACGCTCGTCAAGGATTTCTCCATGACATCGTATGAGAGCATTTTTTGGCGGAGAGGTTTAAGCTCGGCCCTGAGGTCGGAGACGGTCTTCTCCAGCTCGCTGTTCTTCTTCTGGGCCGCCTCTAACTGGGCCTGGATAGCGGCGGCAGCCTGCGCCTGATAATAAAGAATATCAATGGTCAGAACTTCATTTTGGGCAATTTGAAACATTGCCTTATCACAGTTCGAGGCGGCCATAGCTTTCGCAGCCTTTACCTCTTTGTTTTTCCGATCAAGCGGCTTGCGAAGGCCGTTCACTCGGAGCAGGGCCTAAGTAAAAAGAAAACATGCGTCAGTTTCCAATCAAAAAGGTAACAGGCGTCCTGGAATTCAACTACTCAAATATGCCAAGTATACCTCAGCAAGGACCCCTGCAATCCCATCAAGGTCAAGGGTGCCGACACCCCTGACCGCCTCCCTTTCAGAAGGAGGCACAGCTTTTATCATTGACTTGGCTACCTCCACCAAGTCAGGCTCCTGAGGGCCGGCTGCATCAAGTGTAAAAAAGCAAGTTAGACCTAGTCAAGAAGGAAGCAAGTGAAAAATTTTACAAGTAAATTTCCATACTTCTAGGCGGCCCCGCCGGAGTTTTAGAGGAAGTGGCCGGCTGCTTCTCAGCCGCCACCGTTTTCCTGGAAGAGTCAGGAGAGCTTGCAACAGTCGTCCTCCGGGCCTTGGGGTCCGGCTGTTGCGAGGAAGAAGCTCTTGGAGTACCCGACTAAAAAAAGAGGAAGAGTTAGCATATGTATAAGACTACTTCAAAAAGAAGAAGTTTCAAAGCTCACCAAGGGTGCCCCCTTGTTGGGGGAGTCGGTACCAGACTGCTGCATCAGAGAGGCCCGCAGCATGGCCGCCGCAGTCTTGGAGGCAGTTATTTTGCTCATGGCGTCAGCTGCAAAAAAGAACAAACAGTAAAGTCAGTAAAAATCCCAAGTAAACAAGGCGTGAAAAAAGAGTATTTGTCAGGCCGGCTACCTCTAGAGCACCGACTGCCGAGGCCACAGGCGGCCAAAAAGTACTCATCATAGAGCCACTTGAAGACCGGGATGCAGTTTAGGGGCACTTGCTCTCGTACCCCTGAAGTAGAGTTCACCCTAATCTCTACTTTGAAGAGTCCTTTGTCTAGGATCTCTTTCCTAGCCTTTGGGGGGACAGGCGGCAAGCTACGGCCGCCTGCAAGAAAAGGCGGATCCCTGTTCCACCTGTTAAATCTTTTGTTCAGCTCCTTGTCTGAACCCTCGATGATGAGGAAGGTGTTCCGCCAATCCTTCCATTTGTTTGCCTTACCTCTCGTCATGAGGTAGCCCTTATGGCTTGTTAATTGATACCATCCGGTACCACCTGACTTAGGGGTCCGGCTGAGATAGTTCATGTGGGCGAAAGGCTCAAAGCTTGGCTCCACCCCGTACATTTCGCACCCGGCCACATAGCCGAGTACGTTTACCCAAGAATTGGGGGCTAACTGCCATAACCCCAGATCATACCCATCTAAAATCCGCAGAACAGCCGGATGAAGTGGGAAGCGCAGTCCAGCTTTGATGGCCGCCGCGTAGCAGCCGAAGCAGCCATCATCGTAGCTGGTACCAGCCGGCCAGACGACTGTGTCTTCTGGATCCGGCACGAACAATAAGTATCCGGGGCCCATTTTGTAGTTAGCTATAAAGCTCTCCACTTTGTCTTTCATGGCCGTGATCCGGCCCCGGGGTACCGTTGCTTTCTTGATTGCTCCACGTTGATACTTCTAAATTAAACTAAACACAACACGCATTCCAGACCATTTGTAAACAAGTTTCTCACCTTGCTTACACATCATTTTGTTTGATTGTGTTTGACCTTCATTTGATTCAATTAGCTTTGTACAATGCATTTGACTTCCATTTGATTGAAATAGCATCTTTGAATGCATTTGACTTTAATTTGATTTAAAAAGCTTTGTTTAATTGTGTTTGACTTTCTTTTGATACAATTAGCTTTGTACAATGCATTAGACTTTCATTTGATTTAATTAGCTTTGTTTGAATGTGTTTGACTTTCATTTGATTCAATTAGCTTTGTAGAATGCATTTGACTTTCATCTGATTCAATTAACTTTGTTGAATGTGTTTGACTTTCATTTGATATAAAAAGCTTTGTTTGAATGTGTTTGACTTTCATTTGATTCAATTAGCTTTGTTTGATTGTGTTTAACTTTCTTTTCATTCAATTAGCTTTGTAGAATGCATTTGACTTTCATGTGATTCAAATAGCTTTGTTGAATGCATTTGACTTTTATTTGATTCAAAAAGCTTTGTTTTAATGTGTTTAACTATTATTTGATTCAATTATCTTTGTAGAATGCATTTGACTTTCATTTGATTCAATTAGCTTTGTTGAAAGCATTTGACTTTCATATGATTCAAAAAGCTTTGTTTAATTGTGTTTGACTAGAATTTAATTCAATTAGCTTTGTTTGATTGTGTTTAACTTTCATTTGATTCAATTAGCTTTGTTGATAGCATTTGACGTTCATATGATTCAAAAAGCTTTGTTTAATTGTGTTTGACTAGCATTTAATTCAATTAGCTTTGTTTGATTGTGTTTAAATTTCATTTGATTCAATTAGTTTTGTAGAATGCATTTGACTTTCATTTGATTTAATTAGTTTTGTTGAATGCATTTTACTTTCATTTGATTCAAAAAGCTTTGTTTGAATGTGTTTAACTTTCATTTGATTCAATTAGCTTTGTTTAAATGTGTTTGACATTCATTTGATTCAATTCGCTTTGTCGAATGCATTTGACTTTCATTTGATTCAATTAGCTTTGTTTGAATGTGTTTGACATTCATTTGATTCAATTAACTTTTTAGAATGCAATTGACTTTCATTTGATTCAATTAACTTTGTTGAATGCATTTGACTTTCATATGATTCATAACGTTTTGATTGATTGTGTTGGACCTTCATTTGATTCAATTAGCTTTGTACAATGCATTTGACTTTCATTTGATTGAAATAGCATCTTTGAATGCATTTGACTTTAATTTGATTTTAAAAGCTTTGTTTAATTGTGTTTGACTTTCATTTGATACAATTAGCTTCGTACAACGCATTAGACTTTCATTTGATTCAATTAGCTTTGTTTGAATGTGTTTACTTTCATTTGATTCAATTAGCTTTGTAGAATGCATTTGACTTTCATCTGATTCAATTAACTTTGTTGAATGTGTTTGACTTTCATTTGATATAAAAAGCTTTGTTTGAATGTGTTTGACTTTCATTAGATTCAATTAGCTTTGTTTGATTGTGTTTAACTTTCTTTTCATTCAATTAGCTTTGTAGAATGCATTTGACTTTCATGTGATTCAATTAGCTTTGTTGAATGCATTTGACTTTTATTTGATTCAAAAAGCTTTGTTTTAATGTGTTTAACTATTATTTGATTCAATTATCTTTGTAGAATGCATTTGACTTTCATTTGATTCAATTAGCTTTGTAGCATGCATTTGACTTTCATTTGATTTAATTAGTTTTGTTGAATGCATTTTACTTTCATTTGATTTAAAGCTTTGTTTGAATGTTTTTAACTTTCATTTGATTCAATTAGCTTTGTTTAAATGTGTTTGACATTCATTTGATTCAATTCGCTTTGTCGAATGCATTTGACTTTCATTTGATTCAATTAGCTTTGTTTGAATGCGTTTGACATTCATTTGATTCAATTAACTTTGTAGAATGCATTTGACTTTCATTTGATTTAATTAGCTTTGTTGAATGCATTTGACTTTCATATGATTCATAACGTTTTGTTTGATTGTGTTTGACCTTCATTTGATTCAATTAGCTTTGTACAATGCATTTGACTTTTATTTGATTGAAATAGCATCTTTGAATGCATTTGACTTTAATTTGATTTAAAAAGCTTTGTTTAATTGTGTTTGACTTTCATTTGATACAATTAGCTTTGTACAATGCATTAGACATTCATTTGATTCAATTAGCTTTGTTTGAATGTGTTTGACTTTCATTTGATTCAATTAGCTTTGTAGAATCCATTTGACTTTCATTAGATTCAATTAATTTTGTTGAATGTGTTTGACTTTCATTTGATATAAAAAGCTTTGTTTGAATGTGTTTGACTTTCATTAGATTCAATTAGCTTTGTTTGATTGTGTTTAACTTTCTTTTCATTCAATTAGCTTTGTAGAATGCATTTGACTTTCATGTGATTCAATTAGCTTTGTTGAATGCATTTGACTTTTATTTGATTCAAAAAGCTTTGTTTTAATGTGTTTAACTATTATTTGATTCAATTATCTTTGTAGAATGCATTTGACTTTCATTTGATTCAATTAGCTTTGTTGAAAGCATTTGACTTTCATATGATTCAAAAAGCTTTGTTTAATTGTGTTTGACTAGCATTTAATTCAATTAGCTTTGTTTTATTGTGTTTAACTTTCATTTGATTCAATTAGCTTTGTTGATAGCATTTGACGTTCATATGATTCAAAAAGCTTTGTTTAATTGTGTTTGACTAGCATTTAATTCAATTAGCTTTGTTTGATTGTGTTTAAATTTCATTTGATTCAATTAGTTTTGTAGAATGCATTTGACTTTCATTTGATTTAATTAGTTTTGTTGAATGCATTTTACTTTCATTTGATTCAAAAAGCTTTGTTTGAATGTGTTTAACTTTCATTTGATTCAATTAGCTTTGTTTAAATGTGTTTGACATTCATTTGATTCAATTCGCTTTGTCGAATGCATTTGACTTTCATTTGATTCAATTAGCTTTGTTTGAATATGTTTGACATTCATTTGATTCAATTAACTTTTTAGAATGCAATTGACTTTTATTTGATTCAATTAGCTTTGTTGAATGCATTTGACTTTCATATGATTCATAACGTTTTGATTGATTGTGTTTGACCTTCATTTGATTTAATTAGCTTTGTACAATGCATTTGACTTTCATTTGATTGAAATAGCATCTTTGAATGCATTTGACTTTAATTTGATTTAAAAAGCTTTGTTTAATTGTGTTTGACTTTCATTTGATACAATTAGCTTTGTACAATTTATTAGACTTTCATTTGATTCAATTAGCTTTGTTTGAATGTGTTTGACTTTCATTTGATTCAATTAGCTTTGTAGAATGCATTTGACTTTCATTTGATTCAATTAACTTTGTTGAATGTGTTTGACTTTCATTTGATATAAAAAGCTTTGTTTAAATGTGTTTGACTTTCATTAGATTCAATTAGCTTTGTTTGATTGTGTTTAACTTTCTTTTCATTCAATTAGCTTTGTAGAATGCATTTGACTTTCATGTGATTCAATTAGCTTTGTTGAATGCATTTGACTTTTATTTGATTCGAAAAGCTTTGTTTTAATGTGTTTAACTATTATTTGATTCAATTATCTTTGTAGAATGCATTTGACTTTCATTTGATTCAATTAGCTTTGTTGAAAGCATTTGACTTTCATATGATTCAAAAAGCTTTGTTTAATTGTGTTTGACTAGCATTTAATTCAATTAGCTTTGTTTGATTGTGTTTAACTTTCATTTGATTCAATTAGCTTTGTTGATAGCATTTGACGTTCATATGATTCTAAAAGCTTTGTTTAATTGTGTTTGACTAGCATTTAATTCAATTAGCTTTGTTTGATTGTGTTTAAATTTCATTTGATTCAATTAGTTTTGTAGAATGCATTTGACTTTCATTTGATTTAATTAGTTTTGTTGAATGCATTTTACTTTCATTTGATTCAAAAAGCTTTGTTTGAATGTGTTTAACTTTCATTTGATTCAATTAGCTTTGTTTAAATGTGTTTGACATTCATTTGATTCAATTCGCTTTGTCGAATGCATTTGACTTTCATTTGATTCAATTAGCTTTGTTTGAATGTGTTTGACATTCATTTGATTCAATTAACTTTTTAGAATGCAATTGACTTTCATTTGATTCAATTAGCTTTGTTGAATGCATTTGACTTTCATATGATTCATAACGTTTTGATTGATTGTGTTTGACCTTCATTTGATTCAATTAGCTTTGTACAATGTATTTGACTTTCATTTTATTGAAATAGCATCTTTGAATGCATTTGACTTTAATTTGATTTAAAAAGCTTTGTTTAATTGTATTTGACTTTCATTTGATACAATTAGCTTCGTACAACGCATTAGACTTTCATTTGATTCAATTAGCTTTGTTTGAATGTGTTTACTTTCATTTGATTCAATTAGCTTTGTAGAATGCATTTGACTTTCATTTGATTCAATTAACTTTGTTGAATGTGTTTGACTTTCATTTGATATAAAAAGCTTTGTTTGAATGTGTTTGACTTTCATTTGATTCAATTAGCTTTGTTTGATTGTGTTTAACTTTCTTTTCATTCAATTAGCTTTGTAGAATGCTTTTGACTTTCATGTGATTCAATTAGCTTTGTTGAATGCATTTGACTTTTATTTGATTCAAAAAGCTTTGTTTTAATGTGTTTAACTATTATTTGATTCAATTATCTTTGTAGAATGCATTTGACTTTCATTTGATTCAATTAGCTTTGTTGAAAGCATTTGACTTTCATATGATTCAAAAAGCTTTGTTTAATTGTGTTTGACTAGCATTTAATTCAATTAGCTTCGTTTGATTTTGTTTAACTTTCATTTGATTCAATTAGCTTTGTTGAAAGCATTTGACTTTCATATGATTCAAAAAGCTTTATTTAATTGTGTTTGACTAGCATTTAATTCAATTAGCTTTGTTTGATTGTGTTTAACTTTCATTTGATTCAATTACCTTTGTAGAATGCATTTGACTTTCATTTGATTTAATTAGTTTTGTTGAATGCATTTTACTTTCATTTGATTCAATTAGCTTTGTTTGAATGTGTTTAACTTTCATTTGATTCAATTAGCTTTGTTTAAATGTGTTTGACATTCATTTGATTCAATTCGCTTTGTCGAATGCATTTAACTTTCATTTGATTCAATTAGCTTTGTTTAAATGTGTTTGACTTTCATTTGATTCAATTAGCTTTGTAGAATCCATTTGATTTTCGTTTGATTCAATTAGCTTTGTTAAATGCATTTGACTTTCATATGATTCAAAAAGCTTTGTTTGAATGTGTCTGACTTTCATTTGATTTAAAAAGCTTTGTTTGAATGTGTTTGACTTTAACTTGATTCAATCAGCTTTGTCGAATGCATTTGACTTTCATTTGATTCAATTAGCTTTTTTGAATGTGTTTGACATTCATTTGATTCAATTAGCTTTGTGGAATGCATTTGACTTTCATTTGATTCAATTAGCTTTGTAGAATGCATTTGACTTTTATTTGATTCAAAAAGCTTTGTTTGAATGTGTTTGACTCTTATTTGATTCAATTATCTTTGTAGAATGCATTTGACTTTCATTTGATTCAATTAGCTTTGTTGAAAGCAATTAACTTTCATATGATTCAAAAAGCTTTGTTTAATTGTGTTTGACTAGCATTTAATTTAATTAGCTTTGTTTGATTGTGTTTAACTTTCATTTGATTCAATTAGCTTTGTAAAATGCATTTGACTTTCATTTGATTCAATTAGCTTTGTTCAAAGCATTTGACTTTGATTATATTCAAAAAGCTTTGTTTGAAGGTGTTTGACTTTCATTTGATTCAATTAGCTTTTTAGAATGCATTTGACTTTCATTTGATTCAAAAAGCTTTGTTTAAATGTGTTTAACTTTCATTTGATTCAATTAGCTTTGTTTAAATGTGTTTAACTTTCATTTGATTCAATTAGCTTTGTAGAATGCATTTGACTTTCGTTTGATTTAATTAGTTTTGTTGAATGTATCTGACTTTCATATGATTCAAAAAGCTTTGTTTGAATGTGTTTGACTTTAACTTGATTCAATCAGCTTTGTCGAATGCATTTGACTTTCATTTGATTCAATTAGCTTTGTTTGAATGTGTTTGACATTCATTTGATTCGATAATTGATGTGGATTTAAACCCCTTAACTTAATAAAGAATCTAAAATCACACAAGTAACACAAGCCCTTCGAATTTCCTAAGAAAATCGAACAACTTAAGAATAACGAACCGGATATGACTTTGAAAACGACCACTCCTGGAACGAATTCAACGCCTCTCAAATTACCTAGACCACTCCTGGAACTAAGTACTTTGATGAACAAAACTTAGACTACTCCTAGAACTAAGTGTTGAACGTTCTAATTATCAAAACAACTCCTTGAATTGAAAACTAGCAAAATGTTTAAGCAAAAAGCTAAACAATGAATTTTTATTCAACTGAATTTTTGTGTATTTTTTATCTGTCTACAAAGCCACGAAAATCCCCTATTTATAGACTAAAAACTAACTAATTCTAAGTCTAATAGAACTAGGACAAGTCCCTAGCCTTTAGCTCCAAGTAAGCTAAATAGAGTAGGAAAACTAGTTCTACTTAGTTTAGGAAACTAGTAGTAAGACTAGTTTAACTTAGTCTATAATTCCTAAAACAAATCCTAATCAACTAAGGAAACTTATTAAGCTAAAATAACAGAAATTAAAAGGAATCCTAAGTGCTTAAACCAAGAAAAACCCTTTCAAGTGAAAGGTAAAAACTTGCAAGCAAAACTCTAGAAAAAAACTAAGGAAGGAAAATCATCCTTTTCGTACTGCCGCCGCCAGACCACCTCACGCGCCGCCATAGGGGACACGCGCCTGACCGGCGTGTAGCTGGGCTCAAGCCAGAGCCGGGGAGCCGGCGCGTGGCACCCTATTCGGCGCGTCGCCGCCTCTGTCTTCGTCGGAAACCAACCGGTCCTTTGCTTCTTCCTTGATGACCACGCATGTGACCCAATCTTGGCTCTTCCCTCCAAGTTCGAACCCTATTGGACTCAAAATCAATACAATTGGCTCTTCAAAAGAATTTCCCTCCTGATTCACATCATTCTCCCCCTCTTCAAAAGAATTTGTCCTCAAATTCGCATCATCCATGTAAGGAGAACAATTCCATGAAACCATCCAAATTCGACGAATACAAGCCAAAAGAACTATTACCTCAACGCTAGCAATTTTAAGCAATGTAACAACATCACCACGAGCAAGGCAATATTTTAGAAACAACCAATTCTCAATTTGGTCCTTGGTCTTCGAAGTTGACCATAAGAACACTTTAGGCTTCATGATATTTTTCTCATGTATGACTAACAATTTCTTCTCTTTATGCATGCCTAATGAATCCACCACTTCTAAAGAAACCATTAAATTATTATCTTGATTCACGAATGGCTCCTCAATAGTATCAAAAACCTTTTCCGACACCACCATTGGTAGATCATTATGAATAATCTGATCTTGAACAACGTCACACACAATTGGAACATCAATTGTTTCACTCACCTTTTCTTCGAGCTCTTTAGCACCTACATGTTCCTCTTCCTTATCCTTTTGACAATCTTCCTCCATCTCTTTAACTTTAACGCGGCATGGAATAGTAGTTAAAGGCATAAGTTTGAACCTCTTGTTTCCCACCTTGACCGAATATGTGTTGGCCACACCATCATGTTTAACATGTCGATCAAATTGCCATGGTCTTCCTAAAAGAACGTGACAAGCACTCATAGGAATCACATCGCACCATAATTCTTCCTTGTAATTGCCAATGGAGAAATTCACCAAAGCTTGTTGTTCTACATGAAAACCCATAGAATTATCTAGCCAACCCAACTTATATGGTTTTTCATGATCTCTTGTAGGAAGTTGGAGTTTAGTAACCATTTCTGTAGACGCTACGTTGGTACACGAACCACTATCAATGATCACCCTACAAGTTCTATCATCAACTTTGCATCGAGTATGAAACAAACTATCTTGTTGACCTTGAAAAATAATTTCTTCATGTAAATTCAGTCGCTCCATAAGCATATGTTTGTTACCAAAGCAAAAATCTACGTTATCATCTTCATGTTTTTTCTTCGTTTTATGACCTTGAAGTAACTTTGCAAATTCATCCATAGATTTTCTCAAGGCTTCCTCCATGATTATAAGATAAAAACAGTCCTAGTAGGACCCTACCCTCACAGGTATTTCCCACAAAAGATCACAGCACAACTTCGAATAAAACGCACACACAAAAACAAGGAGCAATTAATCGGACCAAACTGACACTGTTGCGGAAAAAAGTCCAGTTTAATAGCAAACGACGACCAAAACTTCTGAAATTTTACAGGCAAAAAGTAGACAAAATTTCACCCAAAATCAAAAAAAGAATCACCTGAAAAGACCTTGTAACGAAGGAGAACGAGCCTTCTGAAGTTGACAGAAAAACTGGTTATCCGAGAACAAGTGCGCCTTGTAAGAACGAGTTGTGGAACGATCAAAATCTCCCCAAATCTGATACCAATTTGATGTGGATTTAAACCCCTTAACTTAATAAAGAATCTAAAATCACACAAGTAACACAAGCCCTTCGAATTTCCTAAGAAAATCGAACAACTTAAGAATAACGAACCGGATATGACTTTGAAAACGACCACTCCTGGAACGAATTCAACGCCTCTCAAATTACCTAGACCACTCCTGGAACTAAGTACTTTGATGAACAAAACTTAGACTACTCCTAGAACTAAGTGTTGAACGTTCTAATTATCAAAACAACTCCTTGAATTGAAAACTAGCAAAATGTTTAAGCAAAAAGCTAAACAATGAATTTTTATTCAACTGAATTTTTGTGTATTTTTTATCTGTCTACAAAGCCACGAAAATCCCCTATTTATAGACTAAAAACTAACTAATTCTAAGTCTAATAGAACTAGGACAAGTCCCTAGCCTTTAGCTCCAAGTAAGCTAAATAGAGTAGGAAAACTAGTTCTACTTAGTTTAGGAAACTAGTAGTAAGACTAGTTTAACTTAGTCTATAATTCCTAAAACAAATCCTAATCAACTAAGGAAACTTATTAAGCTAAAATAACAGAAATTAAAAGGAATCCTAAGTGCTTAAACCAAGAAAAACCCTTTCAAGTGAAAGGTAAAAACTTGCAAGCAAAACTCTAGAAAAAAACGAAGGAAGGAAAATCATCCTTTTCGTACTGCCGCCGCCAGACCACCTCACGCGCCGCCATAGGGGACACGCGCCTGACCGGCGTGTAGCTGGGCTCAAGCCAGAGCCGGGGAGCCGGCGCGTGGCACCCTATTCGGCGCGTCGCCGCCTCTGTCTTCGTCGGAAACCAACCGGTCCTTTGCTTCTTCCTTGATGACCACGCATGTGACCCAATCTTGGCTCTTCCCTCCAAGTTCGAACCCTATTGGACTCAAAATCAATACAATTGGCTCTTCAAAAGAATTTCCCTCCCGATTCACATCATTCTCCCCCTCTTCAAAAGAATTTGTCCTCAAATTCGCATCATCCATGTAAGGAGAACAATTCCATGAAACCATCCAAATTCGACGAATACAAGCCAAAAGAACTATTACCTCAACGCTAGCAATTTTAAGCAATGTAACAACATCACCACGAGCAAGGCAATATTTTAGAAACAACCAATTCTCAATTTGGTCCTTGGTCTTCGAAGTTGACCATAAGAACACTTTAGGCTTCATGATATTTTTCTCATGTATGACTAACAATTTCTTCTCTTTATGCATGCCTAATGAATCCACCACTTCTAAAGAAACCATTAAATTATTATCTTGATTCACGAATGGCTCCTCAATAGTATCAAAAACCTTTTCCGACACCACCATTGGTAGATCATTATGAATAATCTGATCTTGAACAACGTCACACACAATTGGAACATCAATTGTTTCACTCACCTTTTCTTCGAGCTCTTTAGCACCTACATGTTCCTCTTCCTTATCCTTTTGACAATCTTCCTCCATCTCTTTAACTTTAACGCGGCATGGAATAGTAGTTAAAGGCATAAGTTTGAACCTCTTGTTTCCCACCTTGACCGAATATGTGTTGGCCACACCATCATGTTTAACATGTCGATCAAATTGCCATGGTCTTCCTAAAAGAACGTGACAAGCACTCATAGGAATCACATCGCACCATAATTCTTCCTTGTAATTGCCAATGGAGAAATTCACCAAAGCTTGTTGTTCTACATGAAAACCCATAGAATTATCTAGCCAACCCAACTTATATGGTTTTTCATGATCTCTTGTAGGAAGTTGGAGTTTAGTAACCATCTCTGTAGACGCTACGTTGGTACACGAACCACTATCAATGATCACCCTACAAGTTCTATCATCAACTTTGCATCGAGTATGAAACAAACTATCTTGTTGACCTTGAAAAATAATTTCTTCATGTAAATTCAGTCGCTCCATAAGCATATGTTTGTTACCAAAGCAAAAATCTACGTTATCATCTTCATGTTTTTTCTTCTTTTTATGACCTTGAAGTAACTTTGCAAATTCATCCATAGATTTTCTCAAGGCTTCCTCCATGATTATAAGATAAAAACAGTCCTAGTAGGACCCTACCCTCACAGGTATTTCCCACAAAAGATCACAGCACAACTTCGAATAAAACGCACACACAAAAACAAGGAGCAATTAATCGGACCAAACTGACACTGTTGCGGAAAAAAGTCCAGTTTAATAGCAAACGACGACCAAAAATTCTGAAATTTTACAGGAAAAAAGTAGACAAAATTTCACCCAAAATCAAAAAAAGAATCACCTGAAAAGACCTTGTAACGAAGGAGAACGAGCCTTCTGAAGTTGACAGAAAAACTGGTTATCCGAGAACAAGTGCGCCTTGTAAGAACGAGTTGTGGAACGATCAAAATCTCCCCAAATCTGATACCAATTTGATGTGGATTTAAACCCCTTAACTTAATAAAGAATCTAAAATCACACAAGTAACACAAGCCCTTCGAATTTCCTAAGAAAATCGAACAACTTAAGAATAACGAACCGGATATGACTTTGAAAACGACCACTCCTGGAACGAATTCAACGCCTCTCAAATTACCTAGACCACTCCTGGAACTAAGTACATTGATGAACAAAACTTAGACTACTCCTAGAACTAAGTGTTGAACGTTCTAATTATCAAAACAACTCCTTGAATTGAAAACTAGCAAAATGTTTAAGCAAAAAGCTAAACAATGAATTTTTATTCAACTGAATTTTTGTGTATTTTTTATCTGTCTACAAAGCCACGAAAATCCCCTATTTATAGACTAAAAACTAACTAATTCTAAGTCTAATAGAACTAGGACAAGTCCCTAGCCTTTAGCTCCAAGTAAGCTAAATAGAGTAGGAAAACTAGTTCTACTTAGTTTAGGAAACTAGTAGTAAGACTAGTTTAACTTAGTCTATAATTCCTAAAACAAATCCTAATCAACTAAGGAAACTTATTAAGCTAAAATAACAGAAATTAAAAGGAATCCTAAGTGCTTAAACCAAGAAAAACCCTTTCAAGTGAAAGGTAAAAACTTGCAAGCAAAACTCTAGAAAAAAACTAAGGAAGGAAAATCATCCTTTTCGTACTGCCGCCGCCAGACCACCTCACGCGCCGCCATAGGGGACACGCGCCTGACCGGCGTGTAGCTGGGCTCAAGCCAGAGCCGGGGAGCCGGCGCGTGGCACCCTATTCGGCGCGTCGCCGCCTCTGTCTTCGTCGGAAACCAACCGGTCCTTTGCTTCTTCCTTGATGACCACGCATGTGACCCAATCTTGGCTCTTCCCTCCAAGTTCGAACCCTATTGGACTCAAAATCAATACAATTGGCTCTTCAAAAGAATTTCCCTCCCGATTCACATCATTCTCCCCCTCTTCAAAAGAATTTGTCCTCAAATTCGCATCATCCATGTAAGGAGAACAATTCCATGAAACCATCCAAATTCGACGAATACAAGCCAAAAGAACTATTACCTCAACGCTAGCAATTTTAAGCAATGTAACAACATCACCACGAGCAAGGCAATATTTTAGAAACAACCAATTCTCAATTTGGTCCTTGGTCTTCGAAGTTGACCATAAGAACACTTTAGGCTTCATGATATTTTTCTCATGTATGACTAACAATTTCTTCTCTTTATGCATGCCTAATGAATCCACCACTTCTAAAGAAACCATTAAATTATTATCTTGATTCACGAATGGCTCCTCAATAGTATCAAAAACCTTTTCCGACACCACCATTGGTAGATCATTATGAATAATCTGATCTTGAACAACGTCACACACAATTGGAACATCAATTGTTTCACTCACCTTTTCTTCGAGCTCTTTAGCACCTACATGTTCCTCTTCCTTATCCTTTTGACAATCTTCCTCCATCTCTTTAACTTTAACGCGGCATGGAATAGTAGTTAAAGGCATAAGTTTGAACCTCTTGTTTCCCACCTTGACCGAATATGTGTTGGCCACACCATCATGTTTAACATGTCGATCAAATTGCCATGGTCTTCCTAAAAGAACGTGACAAGCACTCATAGGAATCACATCGCACCATAATTCTTCCTTGTAATTGCCAATGGAGAAATTCACCAAAGCTTGTTGTTCTACATGAAAACCCATAGAATTATCTAGCCAACCCAACTTATATGGTTTTTCATGATCTCTTGTAGGAAGTTGGAGTTTAGTAACCATCTCTGTAGACGCTACGTTGGTACACGAACCACTATCAATGATCACCCTACAAGTTCTATCATCAACTTTGCATCGAGTATGAAACAAACTATCTTGTTGACCTTGAAAAATAATTTCTTCATGTAAATTCAGTCGCTCCATAAGCATATGTTTGTTACCAAAGCAAAAATCTACGTTATCATCTTCATGTTTTTTCTTCTTTTTATGACCTTGAAGTAACTTTGCAAATTCATCCATAGATTTTCTCAAGGCTTCCTCCATGATTATAAGATAAAAACAGTCCTAGTAGGACCCTACCCTCACAGGTATTTCCCACAAAAGATCACAGCACAACTTCGAATAAAACGCACACACAAAAACAAGGAGCAATTAATCGGACCAAACTGACACTGTTGCGGAAAAAAGTCCAGTTTAATAGCAAACGACGACCAAAAATTCTGAAATTTTACAGGAAAAAAGTAGACAAAATTTCACCCAAAATCAAAAAAAGAATCACCTGAAAAGACCTTGTAACGAAGGAGAACGAGCCTTCTGAAGTTGACAGAAAAACTGGTTATCCGAGAACAAGTGCGCCTTGTAAGAACGAGTTGTGGAACGATCAAAATCTCCCCAAATCTGATACCAATTTGATGTGGATTTAAACCCCTTAACTTAATAAAGAATCTAAAATCACACAAGTAACACAAGCCCTTCGAATTTCCTAAGAAAATCGAACAACTTAAGAATAACGAACCGGATATGACTTTGAAAACGACCACTCCTGGAACGAATTCAACGCCTCTCAAATTACCTAGACCACTCCTGGAACTAAGTACTTTGATGAACAAAACTTAGACTACTCCTAGAACTAAGTGTTGAACGTTCTAATTATCAAAACAACTCCTTGAATTGAAAACTAGCAAAATGTTTAAGCAAAAAGCTAAACAATGAATTTTTATTCAACTGAATTTTTGTGTATTTTTTATCTGTCTACAAAGCCACGAAAATCCCCTATTTATAGACTAAAAACTAACTAATTCTAAGTCTAATAGAACTAGGACAAGTCCCTAGCCTTTAGCTCCAAGTAAGCTAAATAGAGTAGGAAAACTAGTTCTACTTAGTTTAGGAAACTAGTAGTAAGACTAGTTTAACTTAGTCTATAATTCCTAAAACAAATCCTAATCAACTAAGGAAACTTATTAAGCTAAAATAACAGAAATTAAAAGGAATCCTAAGTGCTTAAACCAAGAAAAACCCTTTCAAGTGAAAGGTAAAAACTTGCAAGCAAAACTCTAGAAAAAAACTAAGGAAGGAAAATCATCCTTTTCGTACTGCCGCCGCCAGACCACCTCACGCGCCGCCATAGGGGACACGCGCCTGACCGGCGTGTAGCTGGGCTCAAGCCAGAGCCGGGGAGCCGGCGCGTGGCACCCTATTCGGCGCGTCGCCGCCTCTGTCTTCGTCGGAAACCAACCGGTCCTTTGCTTCTTCCTTGATGACCACGCATGTGACCCAATCTTGGCTCTTCCCTCCAAGTTCGAACCCTATTGGACTCAAAATCAATACAATTGGCTCTTCAAAAGAATTTCCCTCCTGATTCACATCAATAATCTTTGTAGAATGCATTTGACTTTCATTTGATTCAATTAGCTTTGTTGAATGTATTTGACTTTCATATGATTCATAACGTTTTGTTTGATTGTGTTTGACCTTCATTTGATTCAATTAGCTTTGTACAATGCATTTGACTTTCATTTGATTGAAATAGCATCTTTGAATGCATTTGACTTTAATTTGATTCAAAAAGCTTTGTTTAATTGTGTTTGACTTTCATTTGATACAATTAGCTTCGTACAACGCATTATACTTTCATTTGATTCAATTAGCTTTGTTTGAATGTGTTTGACTTTCATTTGATTCAATTAGCTTTGTAGAATGCATTTGACTTTCATTTTATTCAATTAACTTTGTTGAATGTGTTTGACTTTCATTTGATATAAAAAGCTTTGTTTGAATGTGTTTGACTTTCATTAGATTCAATTAGCTTTGTTTGATTGTGTTTAACTTTCTTTTCATTCAATTAGCTTTGTAGAATGCTTTTGACTTTCATTTGATTCAATTAGCTTTGTTGAACGCATTTGACTTTCATATGATTCAAAAAGCTTTGTTTAATTGTGTTTGACTAGCATTTAATTCAATTAGCTTTGTTTGATTGTGTTTAACTTTCATTTGATTCAATTACCTTTGTAGAATGCATTTGACTTTCATTTGATTTAATTAGTTTTGTTGAATGCATTTTACTTTCATTTGATTTAAAAAGCTTTGTTTGAATGTGTTTAACTTTCATTTGATTCAATTAGCTTTGTTTAAATGTGTTTGACTTTCATTTGATTCAATTAGCTTTGTAGAATGCATTTGATTTTCGTTTGATTCAATTAGCTTTGTTAAATGCATTTGACTTTCATATGATTCAAAAAGCTTTGTTTGAATGTGTCTGACTTTCATTTGATTTAAAAAGCTTTGTTTGAATGTGTTTGACTTTAACTTGTTTCAATCAGCTTTGTCGAATGCATTTGACTTTCATTTGATTCAATTAGCTTTGTTGAAAGCATTTGACTTTCATATGATTCAAAAAGCTTTGTTTAATTGTGTTTGACTAGCATTTAATTCAATTAGCTTTGTTTGATTGTGTTTAACTTTCATTTGATTCAATTATCTTTGTAGAATGCATTTGACTTTCATTTGATTCAATTAGCTTTGTTTAAAGCATTTGACTTTGATTTTATTCAAAAAGCTTTGTTTGAAGGTGTTTGAATTTCATTTGATTCAATTAGCTTTTTTAGAATGCATTTGACTTTCATTTGATTTAATTAGTTTTGTTGAATGCATTTGACTTTCATTTGATTCAAAAAGCTTTGTTTGAATGTGTTTAACTTTCATTTGATTCAATTAGCTTTGTTTAAATGTGTTTGACTTTCATTTGATTCAATTAGCTTTGTAGAATGCATTTGACTTTCGTTTGATTCAATTAGCTTTGTTGAATGTATTTGACTTTCATAGGATTCAAAAAGCTTTGTTTGAACGTGTTTGACTTTAACTTGATTCAATCAGCTTTGTCGAATGCATTTGACTTTCATTTGATTCAATTTAGCTTTGTTTGAATGTGTTTGACAATCATTTGATTCAATTAGCTTTGTAGAATGCATTTGAATTTCATTTGATTCAATTAGCTTTGTTGAATGTATTTGACTTTCATATGATTCATAACGTTTTGTTTGATTGTGTTTGACCTTCATTTGATTCAATTAGCTTTGTACAATGCATTTGACTTTCATTTGATTGAAATAGCATCTTTGAATGCATTTGACTTTAATTTGATTCAAAAAGCTTTGTTTAATTGTGTTTGACTTTCATTTTATACAATTAGCTTCGTACAACGCATTATACTTTCATTTGATTCAATTAGCTTTGTTTGAATGTGTTTGACTTTCATTTGATTCAATTAGCTTTGTAGAATGCATTTGACTTTCATTTGATTGAAATAGCATCTTTGAATACATTAGGCTTTAATTTGATTCAAAAAGCTTTGTTTAATTGTGTTTGACTAGCATTTAATTCAATTAGCTTTGTTTGATTGTGTTTAACTTTTGATGCGGGAGCATTCAAGGTTTCCTTTCTTGGTCCGTTTCTTTAATGTTTCTTAGATTAGATTTTGGCTTACAAGTTTTTACCTTTCACTTGAAAGGGTTTTTCTTGTTTTAAGCATTAGGATTTCTATTTTGATTAGGAATTGTTTTGGTCTAGTGAGTTCCTATTTGAATTAGGACTTGTTTTTAACAAAGTAAATTCCTAAGTGGATTAGGACTTGACTTTGGTTTTTAGGCGTGTCTAGGAGTTTTAGGAGGATTGAATAACCTAATCTAAGTTGAATTAAACTTAGTTAGTTTAGTCATATCCGAATTGGGAACTTGGGGATCAAGTTTCGGTTTTCTTAGGTTTTCTAGGTCAAATGGGATTCTAATTCAATTAGGATTAGTCTTCTAATTTGATTAGGTTTAGGATTAGTTTTGAGTCTATAAATAAAGGTTGTAAACTTCGAATTATACAAGTTTTGTTTTGTTGATTAAAGCTTTATTGCTTGTTAATTTGGAACGTTTCTTTCCAAGTTTTCTTTGTGTTTGACGAGTGAAGTTAAACATAAAAACCCTTAGATTAGGCGAGTGAAACCTGATTTAAGAGAGGTTAGATTAATTAGTGAGTGAAGCTAATTCAAACTATCCTCAAAAAACCCCTAAATCACGAGATTAAGGTGAGTGAAGCCTTGAAATCAGATTTAGAACCCTTAGGCGAAAACAAACGAGTGAAGCTTGTTTAAACCTAAGACCAAACGAATCAAGAAACGTATCATATGGTATCAGAGCTGTTGGTGTGATTATTGAGTCGTTATATCCTTGTTCTTGAGCAATCAAGAATCAATTCGTGTTAGTTTCTTGGTTCTTGTTCTTCTCGGCGCAGATCTGGACCAGTTGGAAGTTTTAGGTTACTGCGAACTATCTACTTGGTATTTTTCGGTGATTTTTTTTGGGTTGGATTCCTATTGGACTAAAATTATAGCCTGTAAAATTTCGTGGTCATTGGATAAGTGACGCAAAATCTACAGCAACAAACATTCGAGGGAAGATTATTGATTGTGCGCAAATATGGTGAGCAAATCAACGGAAACTCACTTGCTTGAACAGATGGCTGCTTTGATGGAACAAAACATTACTTTTATGAATCATATGAAAGGTCTTGAAGGGGAGCATTATGATACATCTCAAGTGCTACTTGGTGAAGGCGTTTGTGCTTCTCTTAGTGCAAAAGATCTCGTTCCTTGTTATGATGTAACTTGAGGACAAGTTCGTTTTCAAGAGGGGGAGTATGATGCGGGAGCATTCAAGGTTTCCTTTCTTGGTCCGTTTCTTTAATGTTTCTTAGATTAGATTTTGGCTTACAAGTTTTTACCTTTCACTTGAAAGGGTTTTTCTTGTTTTAAGCATTAGGATTTCTATTTTGATTAGGAATTGTTTTGGTCTAGTGAGTTCCTATTTGAATTAGGACTTGTTTTTAACAAAGTAAATTCCTAAGTGGATTAGGACTTGACTTTGGTTTTCAGGCGTGTCTAGGAGTTTTAGGAGGATTGAATAACCTAATCTAAGTTGAATTAAACTTCGTTAGTTTAGTCATATCCGAATTGGGAACTTGGGGATCAAGTTTCGGTTTTCTTAGGTTTTCTAGGTCAAATGGGATTCTAATTCAATTAGGATTAGTCTTCTAATTTGATTAGGTTTAGGATTAGTTTTGAGTCTATAAATAAAGGTTGTAAACTTCGATTTATACAAGTTTTGTTTTGTTGATTAAAGCTTTATTGCTTGTTAATTTGGAACGTTCTTTCCAAGTTTTCTTTGTGTTTGACGAGTGAAGTTAAACATAAAAACCCTTAGATTAGGCGAGTGAAACCTGATTTAAGAGAGGTTAGATTAATTAGTGAGTGAAGCTAATTCAAACTATCCTCAAAAAACCCCTAAATCACGAGATTAAGGTGAGTGAAGCCTTGAAATCAGATTTAGAACCCTTAGGCGAAAACAAACGAGTGAAGCTTGTTTAAACCTAAGACCAAACGAATCAAGAAACGTATCATATGGTATCAGAGCTGTTGGTGTGATTATTGAGTCGTTATATCCTTGTTCTTGAGCAATCAAGAATCAATTCGTGCTAGTTTCTTGGTTCTTGTTCTTCTCGGCGCAGATCTGGACCAGTTGGAAGTTTTAGGTTACTGCGAACTATCTACTTGGTATTTTTCGGTGATTTTTTTTGGGTTGGATTCCTATTGGACTAAAATTATAGCCTGTAAAATTTCGTGGTCATTGGATAAGTGACGCAAAATCTACAGCAACAAACATTCGAGGGAAGATTATTGATTGTGCGCAAATATGGTGAGCAAATCAACGGAAACTCACTTGCTTGAACAGATGGCTGCTTTGATGGAACAAAACATTACTTTTATGAATCATATGAAAGGTCTTGAAGGGGAGCATTATGATACATCTCAAGTGCTACTTGGTGAAGGCGTTTGTGCTTCTCTTAGTGCAAAAGATCTCGTTCCTTGTTATGATGTAACTTGAGGACAAGTTCGTTTTCAAGAGGGGGAGTATGATGCGGGAGCATTCAAGGTTTCCTTTCTTGGTCCGTTTCTTTAATGTTTCTTAGATTAGATTTTGGCTTACAAGTTTTTACCTTTCACTTGAAAGGGTTTTTCTTGTTTTAAGCATTAGGATTTCTAGTTTGATTAGGAATTGTTTCGGTCTAGTGAGTTCCTATTTGAATTAGGACTTGTTTTTAACAAAGTAAATTCCTAAGTGGATTAGGACTTGACTTTGGTTTTCAGGCGTGTCTAGGAGTTTTAGGAGGATTGAATAACCTAATCTAAGTTGAATTAAACTTCGTTAGTTTAGTCATATCCGAATTGGGAACTTGGGGATCAAGTTTCGGTTTTCTTAGGTTTTCTAGGTCAAATGGGATTCTAATTCAATTAGGATTAGTCTTCTAATTTGATTAGGTTAAGGATTAGTTTTGAGTCTATAAATAAAGGTTGTAAACTTCGATTTATACAAGTTTTGTTTTGTTGATTAAAGCTTTATTGCTTGTTAATTTGGAACGTTTCTTTCCAAGTTTTCTTTGTGTTTGACGAGTGAAGTTAAACATAAAAACCCTTAGATTAGGCGAGTGAAACCTGATTTAAGAGAGGTTAGATTAATTAGTGAGTGAAGCTAATTCAAACTATCCTCAAAAAACCCCTAAATCACGAGATTAAGGTGAGTGAAGCCTTGAAATCAGATTTAGAACCCTTAGGCGAAAACAAACGAGTGAAGCTTGTTTAAACCTAAGACCAAACGAATCAAGAAACGTATCATATGGTATCAGAGCTGTTGGTGTGATTATTGAGTCGTTATATCCTTGTTCTTGAGCAATCAAGAATCAATTCGTGCTAGTTTCTTGGTTCTTGTTCTTCTCGGCGCAGATCTGGACCAGTTGGAAGTTTTAGGTTACTGCGAACTATCTACTTGGTATTTTTTGGTGATTTTTTTTGGGTTGGATTCCTATTGGACTAAAATTATAGCCTGTAAAATTTCGTGGTCATTGGATAAGTGACGCAAAATCTACAGCAACAAACATTCGAGGGAAGATTATTGATTGTGCGCAAATATGGTGAGCAAATCAACGGAAACTCACTTGCTTGAACAGATGGCTGCTTTGATGGAACAAAACATTACTTTTATGAATCATATGAAAGGTCTTGAAGGGGAGCATTATGATACATCTCAAGTGCTACTTGGTGAAGGCGTTTGTGCTTCTCTTAGTGCAAAAGATCTCGTTCCTTGTTATGATGTAACTTGAGGACAAGTTCGTTTTCAAGAGGGGGAGTATGATGCGGGAGCATTCAAGGTTTCCTTTCTTGGTCCGTTTCTTTAATGTTTCTTAGATTAGATTTTGGCTTACAAGTTTTTACCTTTCACTTGAAAGGGTTTTTCTTGTTTTAAGCATTAGGATTTCTATTTTGATTAGGAATTGTTTTGGTCTAGTGAGTTCCTATTTGAATTAGGACTTGTTTTTAACAAAGTAAATTCCTAAGTGGATTAGGACTTGACTTTGGTTTTTAGGCGTGTCTAGGAGTTTTAGGAGGATTGAATAACCTAATCTAAGTTGAATTAAACTTCGTTAGTTTAGTCATATCCGAATTGGGAACTTGGGGATCAAGTTTCGGTTTTCTTAGGTTTTCTAGGTCAAATGGGATTCTAATTCAATTAGGATTAGTCTTCTAATTTGATTAGGTTAAGGATTAGTTTTTAGTCTATAAATAAAGGTTGTAAACTTCGATTTATACAAGTTTTGTTTTGTTGATTAAAGCTTTATTGCTTGTTAATTTGGAACGTTCTTTCCAAGTTTTCTTTGTGTTTGACGAGTGAAGTTAAACATAAAAACCCTTAGATTAGGCGAGTGAAACCTGATTTAAGAGAGGTTAGATTAATTAGTGAGTGAAGCTAATTCAAACTATCCTCAAAAAACCCCTAAATCACGAGATTAAGGTGAGTGAAGCCTTGAAATCAGATTTAGAACCCTTAGGCGAAAACAAACGAGTGAAGCTTGTTTAAACCTAAGACCAAACGAATCAAGAAACGTATCATATGGTATCAGAGCTGTTGGTGTGATTATTGAGTCGTTATATCCTTGTTCTTGAGAAATCAAGAATCAATTCGTGCTAGTTTCTTGGTTCTTGTTCTTCTCGGCGCAGATCTGGACCAGTTGGAAGTTTTAGGTTACTGCGAACTATCTACTTGGTATTTTTTGGTGATTTTTTTTGGGTTGGATTCCTATTGGACTAAAATTATAGCCTGTAAAATTTCGTGGTCATTGGATAAGTGACGCAAAATCTACAGCAACAAACATTCGAGGGAAGATTATTGATTGTGCGCAAATATGGTGAGCAAATCAACGGAAACTCACTTGCTTGAACAGATGGCTGCTTTGATGGAACAAAACATTACTTTTATGAATCATATGAAAGGTCTTGAAGGGGAGCATTATGATACATCTCAAGTGCTACTTGGTGAAGGCGTTTGTGCTTCTCTTAGTGCAAAAGATCTCGTTCCTTGTTATGATGTAACTTGAGGACAAGTTCGTTTTCAAGAGGGGGAGTATGATGCGGGAGCATTCAAGGTTTCCTTTCTTGGTCCGTTTCTTTAATGTTTCTTAGATTAGATTTTGGCTTACAAGTTTTTACCTTTCACTTGAAAGGGTTTTTCTTGTTATAAGCATTAGGATTTCTATTTTGATTAGGAATTGTTTTGGTCTAGTGAGTTCCTATTTGAATTAGGACTTGTTTTTAACAAAGTAAATTCCTAAGTGGATTAGGACTTGACTTTGGTTTTTAGGCGTGTCTAGGAGTTTTAGGAGGATTGAATAACCTAATCTAAGTTGAATTAAACTTCGTTAGTTTAGTCATATCCGAATTGGGAACTTGGGGATCAAGTTTCGGTTTTCTTAGGTTTTCTAGGTCAAATGGGATTCTAATTCAATTAGGATTAGTCTTCTAATTTGATTAGGTTTAGGATTAGTTTTGAGTCTATAAATAAAGGTTGTAAACTTCGATTTATACAAGTTTTGTTTTGTTGATTAAAGCTTTATTGCTTGTTAATTTGGAACGTTTCTTTCCAAGTTTTCTTTGTGTTTGACGAGTGAAGTTAAACATAAAAACCCTTAGATTAGGCGAGTGAAACCTGATTTAAGAGAGGTTAGATTAATTAGTGAGTGAAGCTAATTCAAACTATCCTCAAAAAACCCCTAAATCACGAGATTAAGGTGAGTGAAGCCTTGAAATCAGATTTAGAACCCTTAGGCGAAAACAAACGAGTGAAGCTTGTTTAAACCTAAGACCAAACGAATCAAGAAACGTATCATATGGTATCAGAGCTGTTGGTGTGATTATTGAGTCGTTATATCCTTGTTCTTGAGCAATCAAGAATCAATTCGTGCTAGTTTCTTGGTTCTTGTTCTTCTCGGCGCAGATCTGGACCAGTTGGAAGTTTTAGGTTACTGCGAACTATCTACTCTGTATTTTTCGGTGATTTTTTTTGGGTTGGATTCCTATTGGACTAAAATTATAGCCTGTAAAATTTCGTGGTCATTGGATAAGTGACGCAAAATCTACAGCAACAAACATTCGAGGGAAGATTATTGATTGTGCGCAAATATGGTGAGCAAATCAACGGAAACTCACTTGCTTGAACAGATGGCTGCTTTGATGGAACAAAACATTACTTTTATGAATCATATGAAAGGTCTTGAAGGGGAGCATTATGATACATCTCAAGTGCTACTTGGTGAAGGCGTTTGTGCTTCTCTTAGTGCAAAAGATCTCGTTCCTTGTTATGATGTAACTTGAGGACAAGTTCGTTTTCAAGAGGGGGAGTATGATGCGGGAGCATTCAAGGTTTCCTTTCTTGGTCCGTTTCTTTAATGTTTCTTAGATTAGATTTTGGCTTACAAGTTTTTACCTTTCACTTGAAAGGGTTTTTCTTGTTTTAAGCATTAGGATTTCTATTTTGATTAGGAATTGTTTTGGTCTAGTGAGTTCCTATTTGAATTAGGACTTGTTTTTAACAAAGTAAATTCCTAAGTGGATTAGGACTTGACTTTGGTTTTCAGGCGTGTCTAGGAGTTTTAGGAGGATTGAATAACCTAATCTAAGTTGAATTAAACTTCGTTAGTTTAGTCATATCCGAATTGGGAACTTGGGGATCAAGTTTCGGTTTTCTTAGGTTTTCTAGGTCAAATGGGATTCTAATTCAATTAGGATTAGTCTTCTAATTTGATTAGGTTTAGGATTAGTTTTGAGTCTATAAATAAAGGTTGTAAACTTCGATTTATACAAGTTTTGTTTTGTTGATTAAAGCTTTATTGCTTGTTAATTTGGAACGTTTCTTTCCAAGTTTTCTTTGTGTTTGACGAGTGAAGTTAAACATAAAAACCCTTAGATTAGGCGAGTGAAACCTGATTTAAGAGAGGTTAGATTAATTAGTGAGTGAAGCTAATTCAAACTATCCTCAAAAAACCCCTAAATCACGAGATTAAGGTGAGTGAAGCCTTGAAATCAGATTTAGAACCCTTAGGCGAAAACAAACGAGTGAAGCTTGTTTAAACCTAAGACCAAACGAATCAAGAAACGCATCAACTTTCTTTTGATTCAATCAGCTTTGTAGAATGCATTTGACTTTCATTTGATTCAATTCGCTTTGTTAAATGCATTTGACTTTCATATGATTCAAAAATCTTTGATTGAATGTGTCTGACTTTCATTTGATTCAAAAAGCTTTGTTTGAATGTGTTTGACTTTAACTTGATTCAATCAGCTTTGTCGAATGCATTTGACTTTCATTTGATTCAATTAGCTTTTTTGAATGTGTTTGACATTCATTAGATTCAATTAGCTTTGTAGAATGCATTTGACTTTCATTTGATTCAATTAGCTTTGTAGAATGCATTTGACTTTCGTTTGATTCAATTAGCTTTGTTTAATGTATTTGACTTTCATATGATTCAAAAAGCTTTGTTTGAATGTGTTTTACTTTAACTTGATTCAATCAGCTTTGTCGAATGCATATGACTTTCATTTGATTCAATTAGCTTTGTTTGAATGTGTTTGACATTCCTATGATTCAATTAGCTTTGTAGAATGCATTTGACTTTCATGTGATTTAATTAGCTTTGTTGAATGCATTTGACTTTTATTTAATTCAAAAAGCTTTGTTTGAATGTGTTTGACTTTTATTTGATTCAATTATCTTTGTAGAATGCATTTGACTTTCATTTGATTCAATTAGCTTTGTTGAAAGCATTTGACTTTCATATGATTCAAAAAGCTTTGTTTAATTGTGTTTAGCTAGCATTTAATTCAATTAGCTTTGTTTGATTTCGTTTAACTTTCATTTGATTCAATTAGCTTTGTAGAATGCATTTGACTTTCATTTGATTCAATTAGCTTTGTTTAAAGCATTTGACTTTGATTTTATTCAAAAAGCTTTGTTTGAAGGTGTTTGACTTTCATTTGATTCAATTAGCTTTTTAGAATGCATTTGACTTTCATTTGATTTAATTAGTTTTGTTGAATGCATTTGACTTTCATTTGATTCAAAAAGCTTTGTTTGAATGTGTTTAACTTTCATTTGATTCAATTAGCTTTGTTTAAATGTATTTGACTTTAATTTGATTTAATTAGCTTTGTTTAAAGCATTTGACTTTGATTTTATTCAAAAAGCTTTGTTTGAAGGTGTTTGACTTTAACTTGATTCAATCGGCTTTGTCGAATGCATTTGACTTTCATTTGATTCAATTAGCTTTGTTTGAATGTGTTTGACATTCATTTGATTCAATTAGCTTTGTAGAATGCATTTGACTTTCATTTGATTCAATTAGCTTTGTTGAATGTATTTGACTTTCATATTATTCATAACGATTTGTTTGATTGTGTTTAACTTTCATTTGATTCAATCAGCTTTGTAGAATGCATTTGACTTTCATTTGATTCAATTCGCTTTGTTAAATGCATTTGACTTTCATATGATTCAAAAAGCTTTGTTTGAATGCGTTAGACTTTCATCTGATTTAAATAGCTTCTTTGAATGCATTTGACTTTAATTTGATTCAAAAAGCTTTGTTTAATTGTGTTTGACTTTCATTTGATACAATTAGCTTTGTAGAATGCATTAGACTTTCATTTGATTCAATTAGCTTTGTTTGATTGTGTTTAACTTTCATTTGAGTCAATTAGCTTTGTAGAATGCATTTTACTTTCATTTGATTCAAATAGCTTCTTTGAATGCATTTGACTTTAATTTGATTCAATAAGCTTTGTTGAATGCATTTGATTTTCATTTGATTTAAAAAGCTTTGTTTGAATTTATTTGACTTCCGTTTGATTCAATTAGCATTGTTTGATTGTGTTTGACTTTCATTTGATTCAATTAGCTTTGTAGAATGCATTAGACTTTTATTTGATTCAAAAAGCTTTGGTTGAATGTTTTTGACTTTCATTTGATTCTATTAGCTTTGTTTAAAGCATTTAACTTTGATTTTATTCAAAAACCTTTGTTTGATGGTGTTTGACTTTCATTTGATTCAATTAGCTTTTTAGAATGCATTTGACTTTCATTTGATTTAATTAGTTTCGTTGAATGCATTTGACTTTCATTTGATTCAAAAAGCTTTGTTTGAATGTGTTTAACTTTCATTTGATTCAATTAACTTTGTTTAAATGTGTTTGACTTTCATTTGATTCAATTAGCTTTGTAGAATGCATTTGACTTTCGTTTGATTCAATTAGTTTTGTTGAATGCATTTGACTTTCATTTGATTCAATTAGCTTTTTTGAATGTGTTTGACATTCATTTGATTCAATTAGCTTTGTAGAATGCATTTGACTTTCATTTGATTCAATTAGCTTTGTAGAATGCATTTGACTTTCGTTTGATTCAATTAGCTTTGTTGAATGTATTTGACTTTCATATGATTCAAAAAGCTTTGTTTGAATGTGTTTGACTTTAACTTGATTCAATCAGCTTTGTCGAATGCATTTGACTTTCATTTGATTCAATTAGCTTTGTTTGAATGTGTTTGACATTCATTTGATTCAATTCGCTTTGTTAAAAGCCTTTGACTTTCATTTGATTCAAAAAGCTTTGTTTGAAAGTGTTTGACTTTCATTTGATTCAATTAGCTTTGTAGAAAGCATTTGACTTTCATTTGATTCAATTAGCTTTGTTGAATGTATTTGACTTTCATATGATTCATAACGTTTTGTTTGATTGTGTTTGACTTTCATTTGATTCAATTAGCTTTGTACAATGCATTTGACTTTTATTTGATTGAAATAGCATCTTTGAATGCATTTGACTTTAATTTGATTCAAAAAGCTTTGTTTAATTGTGTTTGACTTTCATTTGATACAATTAGCTTTGTACAATGCATTAGACTTTCATTTGATTCAATTAGCTTTGTTTGAATGTGTTTGACTTTCATTTGATTCAATTAGCTTTGTAGAATGCATTTGACTTTCATTTGATTTAATTAACTTTGTTGAATGTGTTTGACTTTCATATGATTCAAAAAGCTTTGTTCGAATGTGTTTGACTTTCATTAGATTCAATTAGCTTTGTTTGATTGTGTTTAACTTTCTTTTCATTCAATTAGCTTTGTAGAATGCATTTGACTTTCATGTGATTCAATTAGCTTTGTTGAATGCATTTGACTTTTATTTGATTCAAAAAGCTTTGTTTGAATGTGTTTGACTATTATTTGATTCAATTATCTTTGTAGAATGCATTTGACTTTCATTTGATTCAATTAGCTTTGTTGAAAGCATTTGACTTTCATATGATTCAAAAAGCTTCGTTTAATTGTGTTTGACTAGCATTTAATTCAATTAGCTTTGTTTGATTGTGTTTAACTTTCATTTGATTCAATTAGCTTTGTATAATGCATTTGACTTTCATTTGATTCAATTCGCTTTGTTAAATGCATTTGACTTTTATATGATTAAAAAAGCTTTGTTTGAATGTGTCTGACTTTCATTTGATTCAAAAAGCTTTATTTGAATGTGTTTGACTTTAACTTGATTCAATCAGCTTTGTCGAATGCATTTGACTTTCATTTGATTCAATTAGCTTTTTTGAATGTGTTTGACATTCATTTGATTCAATTAGCTTTGTAGAATGCATTTGACTTTCATTTGATTCAATTAGCTTTGTAGAATGCATTTGACTTTCGTTTGATTCAATTAGCTTGGTTGAATGTATTTGACTTTCATATGATTCAAAAAGCTTTGTTTGAATGTGTTTGACTTTAACTTGATTCAATCAGCTTTGTCGAATGCATTTGACTTTCATTTGATTCAATTAGCTTTGTTTGAATGTGTTTGACATTCATTTGATTCAATTATCTTTGTAGAATGCATTTGACTTTCATTTGATTCAATTAGCTTTGTTGAATGTATTTGACTTTCATATGATTCATAACGTTTTGTTTGATTGTGTTTGACTTTCATTTTATTCAATTAGCTTTGTACAATGTGTTAGACTTTCATTTGATTGAAATAGCATATTTGAATGCATTTGACTTTAATTTGATTTAAAAAGCTTTGTTTAATTGTGTTTGACTTTCATTTGATACAATTAGCTTCGTACAACGCATTAGACTTTCATTTGATTCAATTAGCTTTGTTGAATGCATTTGATTTTTATTTGATTCAAAAAGCTTTTTTTTAATGTGTTTAACTATTATTTGATTCAATTATCTTTGTAGAATGCATTTGACTTTCATTTGATTCAATTAGCTTTGTTGAAAGCATTTGACTTTCATATGATTCAAAAAGCTTTGTTTAATTGTGTTTGACTAGCATTTAATTCAATTAGCTTTGTTTGATTGTGTTTAACTTTCATTTGATTCAATTAGCTTTGTTGAAAGCATTTGACTTTCATATGATTCAAAAAGCTTTGTTTAATTGTGTTTGACTAGCATTTAATTCAATTAGCTTTGTTTGATTGTGTTTAACTTTCATTTGATTCAATTACCTTTGTAGAATGCATTTGACTTTCGTTTGATTTAATTAGTTTTGTTGAATGCATTTTACTTTCATTTGATTTAAAAAGCTTTGTTTGAATGTGTTTAACTTTCATCTGATTCAATTAGCTTTGTTTAAATGTGTTTGACTTTCATTTGATTCAATTAGCTTTGTAGAATGCATTTGATTTTCGTTTGATTCAATTAGCTTTGTTAAATGCATTTGACTTTCATATGATTCAAAAAGCTTTGTTTGAATGTGTCTGACTTTCATTTAATTTAAAAAGCTTTGTTTGAATGTGTTTGACTTTAACTTGATTCAATCAGCTTTGTCGAATGCATTTGACTTTCATTTGATTCAATTATCTTTTTTGAATGTGTTTGACATTCATTTGATTCAATTAGCTTTGTAGAATGCATTTGACTTTCATTTGATTCAATTAGCTTTGAAGAATGCATTTGACTTTTATTTTATTCAAAAAGCTTTGTTTGAATGTGTTTGACTATTATTTGATACAATTATCTTTGTAGAATGCATTTGACTTTCATTTGATTCAATTAGCTTTGTTGAAAGCATTTGACTTTCATATGATTCAAAAAGCTTTGTTTAATTGTGTTTGACTAGCATTTAATTCAATTAGCATCGTTTGATTGTGTTTAACTTTCATTTGATTCAATTACCTTTGTAGAATGCATTTGACTTTCATTTGATTTAATTAGTTTTGTTAAATGCATTTTACTTTCATTTGATTTAAAAAGCTTTGTTTGAATGTGTTTAACTTTCATTTGATTCAATTAGCTTTGTTTAAATGTGTTTGACTTTCATTTGATTCAATTAGCTTTGTAGAATGCATTTGATTTTCGTTTGATTCAATTAGCTTTGTTAAAATGCATTTGACTTTCATATGATTCAAAAAGCTTTGTTTGAATGTGTCTGACTTTCATTTGATTTAAAAAGCTTTGTTTAAATGTGTTTGACTTTAACTTGATTCAATCAGCTTTGTCGAATGCATTTGACTTTCATTTGATTCAATTTGCTTTTTTGAATGTGTTTGACATTCATTTGATTCAATTAGCTTTGTAGAATGCATTTGACTTTCATTTGATTCAATTAGCTTTGAAGAACACATTTGACTTTTATTTGATTCAAAAAGCTTTGTTTGAATGTGTTTGACTATTATTTGATACTATTATCTTTGTAGAATGCATTTGACTTTCATTTGATTCAATTAGCTTTGTTGAAAGCATTTGACTTTCATATGATTCAAAAAGCTTTGTTTAATTGTGTTTGACTAGCATTTAATTCAATTAGCTTTGTTTGATTGTGTTTAACTTTCATTTGATTCAATTAGCTTTGTAAAATGCATTTGACTTTCATTTGATTCAATTAGCTTTGTTTAAAGCATTTGACTTTGATTATATTCAAAAAGCTTTGTTTGAAGGTGTTTGACTTTCATTTGATTCAATTAGCTTTTTAGAATGCATTTGACTTTCATTTGATTTAATTAGATTTGTTGAATGCATTTGACTTTCATTTGATTCAAAAAGCTTTGTTTAAATGTGTTTAACTTTCATTTGATTTAATTAGCTTTGTTTAAATGTGTTTGACTTTCATTTGATTCAATTAGCTTTGTAGAATGCATTTGACTTTCGTTTGATTCAATTAGCTTTGTTGAATGTATCTGACTTTCATATGATTCAAAAAGCTTTGTTTGAATGTGTTTGACTTTAACTTGATTCAATCAGCTTTGTCGAATACATTTGACTTTCATTTGATTCAATTAGCTTTGTTTGAATGTGTTTGACATTCATTTGATTCAATTAGCTTTGTAGAATGCATTTGACTTTCATTTGATTCAATTAGCTTTGTTGAATGTGTTTGACTTTCATTTGATTCAAAAAGCTTTGTTTGAATGTGTTTGACTTTCATTAGATTCAATTAGCTTTGTTTGATTGTGTTTAACTTTCTTTTCATTCAATTAGCTTTGTAGAATGCATTTCCCTTCATGTGATTCAATTAGCTTTGTTGAATGCATTTGACTTATATTTGATTAAAAAAGCTTTTTTTGAATGTGTTTAACTATTATTTGATTCAATTATCTTTGTAGAATGCATTTGACTTTAATTTGATTCAATTAGCTTTGTTGAAAGCATTTGACTTTCATATGAATCAAAAAGCTTTGTTTAATTGTGTTTGACTAGCATTTAATTCAATTAGCTTTGTTTGATTGTGTTTAACTTTCATTTGATTCAATTAGCTTTGTAGAATGCATTTGACTTTCGTTTGATTTAATTAGTTTTGTTGAATGCATTTTACTTTCATTTGATTTAAAAAGCTTTGTTTGAATGTGTTTAACTTTCATCTGATTCAATTAGCTTTGTTTAAATGTGTTTGACTTTCATTTGATTCAATTAGCTTTGTAGAATGCATTTGATTTTCGTTTGATTCAATTAGCTTTGTTAAATGCATTTGACTTTCATATGATTCAAAAAGCTTTGTTTGAATGTGTCTGACTTTCATTTGATTTAAAAAGCTTTGTTTGAATGTGTTTGACTTTAACTTGATTCAATCAGCTTTGTCGAATGCATTTGACTTTCATTTGATTCAATTATCTTTTTTGAATGTGTTTGACATTCATTTGATTCAATTAGCTTTGTAGAATGCATTTGACTTTCATTTGATTCAATTAGCTTTGAAGAATGCATTTGACTTTTATTTTATTCAAAAAGCTTTGTTTGAATGTGTTTGACTATTATTTGATACAATTATCTTTGTAGAATGCATTTGACTTTCATTTGATTCAATTAGCTTTGTTGAAAGCATTTGACTTTCATATGATTCAAAAAGCTTTGTTTAATTGTGTTTGACTAGCATTTAATTCAATTAGCATCGTTTGATTGTGTTTAACTTTCATTTGATTCAATTACCTTTGTAGAATGCATTTGACTTTCATTTGATTTAATTAGTTTTGTTAAATGCATTTTACTTTCATTTGATTTAAAAAGCTTTGTTTGAATGTGTTTAACTTTCATTTGATTCAATTAGCTTTGTTTAAATGTGTTTGACTTTCATTTGATTCAATTAGCTTTGTAGAATGCATTTGATTTTCGTTTGATTCAATTAGCTTTGTTAAAATGCATTTGACTTTCATATGATTCAAAAAGCTTTGTTTGAATGTGTCTGACTTTCATTTGATTTAAAAAGCTTTGTTTAAATGTGTTTGACTTTAACTTGATTCAATCAGCTTTGTCGAATGCATTTGACTTTCATTTGATTCAATTTGCTTTTTTGAATGTGTTTGACATTCAGTTGATTCAATTAGCTTTGTAGAATGCATTTGACTTTCATTTGATTCAATTAGCTTTGAAGAACACATTTGACTTTTATTTGATTCAAAAAGCTTTGTTTGAATGTGTTTGACTATTATTTGATACTATTATCTTTGTAGAATGCATTTGACTTTCATTTGATTCAATTAGCTTTGTTGAAAGCATTTGACTTTCATATGATTCAAAAAGCTTTGTTTAATTGTGTTTGACTAGCATTTAATTCAATTAGCTTTGTTTGATTGTGTTTAACTTTCATTTGATTCAATTAGCTTTGTAAAATGCATTTGACTTTCATTTGATTCAATTAGCTTTGTTTAAAGCATTTGACTTTGATTATATTCAAAAAGCTTTGTTTGAAGGTGTTTGACTTTCATTTGATTCAATTAGCTTTTTAGAATGCATTTGACTTTCATTTGATTTAATTAGATTTGTTGAATGCATTTGACTTTCATTTGATTCAAAAAGCTTTGTTTAAATGTGTTTAACTTTCATTTGATTTAATTAGCTTTGTTTAAATGTGTTTGACTTTCATTTGATTCAATTAGCTTTGTAGAATGCATTTGACTTTCGTTTGATTCAATTAGCTTTGTTGAATGTATCTGACTTTCATATGATTCAAAAAGCTTTGTTTGAATGTGTTTGACTTTAACTTGATTCAATCAGCTTTGTCGAATACATTTGACTTTCATTTGATTCAATTAGCTTTGTTTGAATGTGTTTGACATTCATTTGATTCAATTAGCTTTGTAGAATGCATTTCACTTTCATTTGATTCAATTAGCTTTGTTGAATGTGTTTGACTTTCATTTGATTCAAAAAGCTTTGTTTGAATGTGTTTGACTTTCATTAGATTCAATTAGCTTTGTTTGATTGTGTTTAACTTTCTTTTCATTCAATTAGCTTTGTAGAATGCATTTCCCTTCATGTGATTCAATTAGCTTTGTTGAATGCATTTGACTTATATTTGATTAAAAAAGCTTTTTTTGAATGTGTTTAACTATTATTTGATTCAATTATCTTTGTAGAATGCATTTGACTTTCATTTGATTCAATTAGCTTTGTTGAAAGCATTTGACTTTCATATGAATCAAAAAGCTTTGTTTAATTGTGTTTGACTAGCATTTAATTCAATTAGCTTTGTTTGATTGTGTTTAACTTTCATTTGATTCAATTAGCTTTGTAGAATGCATTTGACTTTCGTTTGATTTAATTAGTTTTGTTGAATGCATTTTACTTTCATTTGATTTAAAAAGCTTTGTTTGAATGTGTTTAACTTTCATCTGATTCAATTAGCTTTGTTTAAATGTGTTTGACTTTCATTTGATTCAATTAGCTTCGTAGAATGCATTTGATTTTCGTTTGATTCAATTAGCTTTGTTAAATGCATTTGACTTTCATATGATTCAAAAAGCTTTGTTTGAATGTGTCTGACTTTCATTTGATTTAAAAAGCTTTGTTTGAATGTGTTTGACTTTAACTTGATTCAATCAGCTTTGTCGAATGCATTTGACTTTCATTTGATTCAATTAGCTTTTTTGAATGTGTTTGACATTCATTTGATTCAATTAGCTTTGTAGAATGCATTTGACTTTCATTTGATTCAATTAGCTTTGAAGAATGCATTTGACTTTTATTTTATTCAAAAAGCTTTGTTTGAATGTGTTTGACTATTATTTGATACAATTATCTTTGTAGAATGCATTTGACTTTCATTTGATTCAATTAGCTTTGTTGAAAGCATTTGACTTTCATATGATTCAAAAAGCTTTGTTTAATTGTGTTTGACTAGCATTTAATTCAATTAGCATCGTTTGATTGTGTTTAACTTTCATTTGATTCAATTACCTTTGTAGAATGCATTTGACTTTCATTTGATTTAATTAGTTTTGTTAAATGCATTTTACTTTCATTTGATTTAAAAAGCTTTGTTTGAATGTGTTTAACTTTCATTTGATTCAATTAGCTTTGTTTAAATGTGTTTGACTTTCATTTGGTTCAATTAGCTTTGTAGAATGCATTTGATTTTCGTTTGATTCAATTAGCTTTGTTAAAATGCATTTGACTTTCATATGATTCAAAAAGCTTTGTTTGAATGTGTCTGACTTTCATTTGATTTAAAAAGCTTTGTTTAAATGTGTTTGACTTTAACTTGATTCAATCAGCTTTGTCGAATGCATTTGACTTTCATTTGATTCAATTTGCTTTTTTGAATGTGTTTGACATTCATTTGATTCAATTAGCTTTGTAGAATGCATTTGACTTTCATTTGATTCAATTAGCTTTGAAGAACACATTTGACTTTTATTTGATTCAAAAAGCTTTGTTTGAATGTGTTTGACTATTATTTGATACTATTATCTTTGTTGACCAATATGGTCAAGGTTCTAATGTTCAAGACGATCCAAGTGGTCAAGGCCTTGAGGTCCAAGTTCAAGACAATGCAAGGGAATTATTTCTGTCCAAGTCATTCTTTAGTCCGTTGCACGGTTTTGGTCCGAAAGTTTTTACAAGGGGTTGCACTTCACTTAGTGTAATTAACCTTGTAGGAAGTATTAACCTTGTAGGAAGTATCTAGCAAGTGACGGTTTTCCAAGCTCCAAATGCACGTTTAATAAGCGTCGGTTACAAGCTAAATTGGTGACAGTTTGGGCGTATTTCATGCTAGCCGTTTGTGAGTAACTTGGGCTGATTAAAGTGGCATGATTCATGGCATTTAATGGGCGTTTGTTGGCTGAACATTGCACCTCATTACTTGGGGGTTACGTGTGGATATTGTTGCTAGAATAAAGGCATTAAAATAGGAGTTACAAAGTTTGAATAAAAGGCGTGAATCAAGGCTTTGAAATGGGAGTTACGAAGACTTGAAAGAGTAGCTGTTTTGGGCGTGTGGGAGATGCTCTTTGGATGCTATTTTGGCTGATTATTTTCCCTTGTTTCAAGCCTAGGTTTTAGTTCTTTTAAATTAGTTTAATTATGTTTGTAATGGAGTTAAGTGGGGCGTGTATTAACCACTTATTTCCTTAGTTAATTTCGTTTTGTTTATTTCTTTTTGTTAATTAAAGTAGGCAAGTGAAAAGGTTGTATGGATGCTATAAATAGCATACTTTGAATGAATGAAAAGACATCCAAGAATATTTGCCCAAAACGTGTGTTTTGATAATTGAAGTGACTTGTGTTTAGTTCACTTTGTTTTCCAAATTTGAGTATCCGAATTTGAAGAGTGTTAGTTTTGGTGAGAGTTCCCAAGATTAAAACTTGTAGTTTACGATTTGGTGAGAGTTCCCTTATCTAAACTATCCCAAGCAAACGAGTGAGAGTTCCTCTTTGCTATATCCTTAGCTTAGGGTGAGTGTTCCCCTAACTAAACTGATCTCGTGACAATTGAAACTTAAAATCATTTGACCTTCTGTTTAACTTATCATTATTGTAACAAGGTTTCTCATCTTGTTTACACATCATTTGGCGCGTCAGGTAGGGGGAAAATTTTCTTAAATTTTTCCAAAGGGGTCGAATACCTACATACCATGGGAGAGAATCCAGACCTGAGGACAGCATTGGAAGCTCTTAATCGATCCATTGCTAGTCAGGAAAGGTTGGCCGAAACCAATGCCAATCTACAAGGAAATCTTGCTGCCTTGATGGCAAGGCTCATGAACGAGCAAGACAGGAGAGATCAAGGTGAAGAACCTCCACCTAGGAGGGAAGATAGGAGTCTCAAAGTGGACGTTCCTGCCTTTGATGGGACACTTGATCCAGAGAAGTACTTGGAGTGGGAGAAATCCTTGGAAAGATACTTTGATTACAAGGACATCCATGAGACGGTTCAACAGTACAAGATAGCCAAAGTCAAACTGAAGGGCTATGGTGACAATTGGTTGCAAGGAGAACAAAGAGGGCGTACCCTTAGGGGTAAGGCTCACATTTCCACTTGGGAAAAGCTGAAGAAAAGAATGAGAGATCGTTTCATTCCCCACAATTACAAGCAAGATCAGTATGTGAAGTGGAGTACACTACAACAAAATGGCGACTCAGTGGAAGACTATATCAAAGAGTTTGATAGGCTTGCCATTGTGTGTGAGGTGACTGAAAATGAAGAACTGAAATTGGGACGTTTTGTAGCTGGGTTGGATCAAGAGTTACAAGACAAACTTGAAGGTTACACTAACCTCACGTTTGTGGAAGCTTGCAAACTGGTGACAAAGTTTGATGCGAAAAGGAAACAGAAGAAAGCACCTACCACCACTCCAGTGGTACGTAAACCACCCTTCACCTCGAAGGAGGGTTCTTCTTTTAACAAGTCTAATGAGCCATCTAAGAAGAACACGAAAGACTTCAAGCTTAGTGACATTGTATGTTACAAGTGTGGAGGTAGAGGACATTATAAAAAAGATTGTCCTAATTCAAGAGCCTTAACCATGCAAGAGGTTAAACTCATAGCCACCCAAAGCATCAATTGGGAGGAATTTGAGTCTGAAGAAGAGAAGGACGTGACTCCGCATGAAAAGAATGAGGAGGAGGACCATTGCTATCCTGAGATAGAGGACAAAACGAACTTGGTGGTTAGGAGAGCATTGCAAGCTCGTGTGGAGGAACCTTTGGCGCCACAAAGGCAACACATTTTCATCACCAAATGTAAAGTTGGTGACGAGGTATGTGATTTAATTATTGATGGGGGCAGTGAGGCTAATACTGTGTCGAAAACTATAGTGTCTAGACTGGGGCTTACCACCACTAATCATCCACATCCTTACAAATTGAGTTGGTTAGATTCTAATGCTAGTACTGGGGTTAGAAAGCAATGCATGGTGAATTTTTCGATTGGTTCATATCATGATAGTCAATTATGTGATGTTGTTTTAATGGATGCTTGTCATATTCTTCTTGGTAGACCTTGGCAATCTGATAAAAAATCCATTCATGATGGGTACCATAACACTTACACTATCACTCACCAAGGGAAACAAAAGAAATTGCACCCTTTACCACCCCCACGGTTTTCACAACCACAAAAATCACAAATTTCTTTATTGTCTTGTAAAGAATTTGAGAGGGAGTTTGAAGGTGAGGGAGAGATATTCATGTTGTACTCTAAAGAAATCCATGAAAAATTTGTGAGTCAAAATCCTAGACTTGCAAAATTGATTAAGGAGTTTGAGGATGTTTTTCCTGATGAGTTACCTAAGGGATTACCACCCTTGAGAGGAATTGAGCATCAAATTGATCTCATTCCAGGCGCACCTCTACCAAATAAACCTGCCTATAGATGTAACCCTTTAGAAACTAAGGAGTTGCAAAGACAAATTGAAGAGTTGATGGGTATGGGTTATGTGCGCGAGTCTATGAGTCCATGTGCGGTTCCTGCTTTGTTGGTCCCTAAAAAAGATGGTACTTGGCGCATGTGTATTGATAGTAGAGCTGTTAACAATATTACTATCAAGTACAGGTTTCCAATTCCAAGACTTGATGATATGTTGGACGAATTGAGTGGGTCAAATGTATTCTCAAAAGTTGATTTGAGGAGTGGTTACCATCAGATTCGTATGAGGGGAGGTGATGAATGGAAGACTGCATTCAAGACAAAGCATGGGTTGTATGAATGGCTCGTGATGCCGTTTGGATTGACCAATGCACCTAGCACATTCATGAGATTGATGAACGAGGTGTTGAGGCCGTTTCTTGGCAAGTTCGTGGTGGTGTACCTTGATGATATCCTTATTTACTCTAAAAATGAGGATGAACATTTAGATCATTTGTTTCAAGTTTTTTTTGTTTTAAGAACACAAAAATTGTATGGGAAACTTGAAAAATGTGATTTTATGTTGTATGAGGTCACTTTTCTTGGTTACATAGTTTCAGGTAATGGCGTGAAGGTGGATCCTTGCAAGGTTGAAGCAATTCAATCATGGCCTAGTCCGAAAACACTCACGGAGGTCCGTTCTTTCCATGGCCTGGCTTCTTTCTATAGAAGATTTATCAAGAATTTTAGCACACTCATGGCTTCTATAACTGAGTGTACTAAAAAAGGGACGTTTGGATGGACTACACAAGCTCAAAAGGCCTTTGAAGAAGTCAAGGAGAAAATGTGCAATACCCCTATTCTTGCACTCCCTGATTTTTCCAAGCCATTTGAAGTGGAATGTGACGCAAGTGGGAAGGGGATTGGAGCAGTTTTGATTCAAGAAGGGCGTCCAATTGCTTATTTCAGTGAGAATTTGAGTCAAGGCAAGTTGAATTATTCCACCTATGATAAAGAGTTCTATGCTATGGTACGAGCTCTAGATCATTGGTCACATTACTTGAGGCCACAACCGTTCATATTGCATTCGGATCATGAATCTTTAAGGTTCATCCATGGACAAAAGAAGTTGAATTCAAGGCATGCTAAATGGGTTGAATTCTTGCAAACATTTAACTTTTCTTCTAAATACAAGAGTGGAAAGGCTAATGTTGTTGCGGATGCCTTATCTAGGAGGCATAATTTGCTTGGAGTTGTCGAAGCAAAGGTCCTTGGGTTTGATTTGATCAAGGAATACTACAAGGAAGATGGCGATTTCAATGGAGTAATGCAGAAGTGTGTTCATGGAGTATATGACTTATTTTCCTTACATGATGGCTTTCTTTTTAAGGAAATCGGTTATGCATTCCTAAGTGTCCAATTAGAAGCTTGTTGATTCATGAAGCTCATGGAGGAGGTCTAGCTGGTCACGTTGGGATTCAAAAAACAATGGAGCTTCTTCAAGCTCACTTTTATTGGCCGAAAATGTTAGCCACGGTTCATCATGTGGTTAATCGTTGTTCTACTTGTCAAAGGGCCAAGATGGTGTTTCACAAAGGTCTCTACAAGCCTTTGCCAGTTCCGGAAAGACCCTGGGAAGATGTGAGCATGGATTTCATTGTGGCTTTACCCAGAACTCAAAGGGGTAAAGACTCAATCATGGTGGTTGTTGATCGGTTTTCGAAAATGGCTCATTTCATTCCTTGTCATAAGACCGAAGATGCTATGAAAGTGGCTAAGTTATATTTTGAAGAAGTGGTTCGTTTTCATGGGGTGCCACGTACCATTGTGTCCGATCGTGATACAAAGTTCCTTAGTCATTTTTGGAAATCAATATGGCGTCTAATGGGAACAAAGTTACTGTTTTCTACATCACATCATCCACAAACCGATGGTCAAACTGAAGTGGTGAATAGAATACTTGGTTCTTTGCTTAGGACCTTGGTTAGTAAGAGTGCTAAGGATTGGGATGTCAAGCTAGCTCATGCCGAGTTTGCTTACAATCGAACTCCTAGTTCTACTACAAAATACTCTCCTTTTGAAGTGATCTATGGTGTCAATCCTTATGTTCCTATTGATCTCATAGCTTTGCCACAAGACAAATTCGTTCATGGTGGAGCTAAGGAACAAGCCGAGTTCATGTTGAAGATACACAAGGAAGTTAGGAAGAACATTGAGAAAGCAAATGAAGTCTACAAGAAACAAGCAAACAAGAGGGTGAAAAACGTGAAGCAATTTGAAGTTGGTGACTTGGTGTGGATTTACATGAGAAAAGAGAGGTTTCCTAGCAAAAGAATGAACAAGCTTATGCCAAGAGCCGAAGGACCCTTTGAAATCGTGGAAAAGATCAACGACAATGCATACAAGGTTGATTTGGGGGGCCAACTTGGTGTCTCAAGCACATTCAACGTTGGTGACCTTGCTCCTTACTTTGATGATGACGAATTGAGGGCAATTCCTTTTGAAGAAGAGGAGGATGACCAATATGGTCAAGGTTCTAATGTTCAAGACGATCCAAGTGGTCAAGGCCTTGAGGTCCAAGTTCAAGACAATGCAAGGGAATTATTTCTGTCCAAGTCATTCTTTAGTCCGTTGCACGGTTTTGGTCCGAAAGTTTTTACAAGGGGTTGCACTTCACTTAGTGTAATTAACCTTGTAGGAAGTATTAACCTTGTAGGAAGTATCTAGCAAGTGACGGTTTTCCAAGCTCCAAATGCACGTTTAATAAGCGTCGGTTACAAGCTAAATTGGTGACAGTTTGGGCGTATTTCATGCTAGCCGTTTGTGAGTAACTTGGGCTGATTAAAGTGGCATGATTCATGGCATTTAATGGGCGTTTGTTGGCTGAACATTGCACCTCATTACTTGGGGGTTACGTGTGGATATTGTTGCTAGAATAAAGGCATTAAAATAGGAGTTACAAAGTTTGAATAAAAGGCGTGAATCAAGGCTTTGAAATGGGAGTTACGAAGACTTGAAAGAGTAGCTGTTTTGGGCGTGTGGGAGATGCTCTTTGGATGCTATTTTGGCTGATTATTTTCCCTTGTTTCAAGCCTAGGTTTTAGTTCTTTTAAATTAGTTTAATTATGTTTGTAATGGAGTTAAGTGGGGCGTGTATTAACCACTTATTTCCTTAGTTAATTTCGTTTTGTTTATTTCTTTTTGTTAATTAAAGTAGGCAAGTGAAAAGGTTGTATGGATGCTATAAATAGCATACTTTGAATGAATGAAAAGACATCCAAGAATATTTGCCCAAAACGTGTGTTTTGATAATTGAAGTGACTTGTGTTTAGTTCACTTTGTTTCCCAAATTTGAGTATCCGAATTTGAAGAGTGTTAGTTTTGGTGAGAGTTCCCAAGATTAAAACTTGTAGTTTACGATTTGGTGAGAGTTCCCTTATCTAAACTATCCCAAGCAAACGAGTGAGAGTTCCTCTTTGCTATATCCTTAGCTTAGGGTGAGTGTTCCCCTAACTAAACTGATCTCGTGACAATTGAAACTTAAAATCATTTGACCTTCTGTTTAACTTATCATTATTGTAACAAGGTTTCTCATCTTGTTTACACATCATTTGTAGAATGCATTTGACTTTCATTTGATTCAATTAGCTTTGTTGAAAGCATTTGACTTTCATATGATTCAAAAAGCTTTGTTTAATTGTGTTTGACTAGCATTTAATTCAATTAGCTTTGTTTGATTGTGTTTAACTTTCATTTGATTCAATTAGCTTTGTAAAATGCATTTGACTTTCATTTGATTCAATTAGCTTTGTTTAAAGCATTTGACTTTGATTATATTCAAAAAGCTTTGTTTGAAGGTGTTTGACTTTCATTTGATTCAATTAGCTTTTTAGAATGCATTTGACTTTCATTTGATTTAATTAGATTTGTTGAATGCATTTGACTTTCATTTGATTCAAAAAGCTTTGTTTAAATGTGTTTAACTTTCATTTGATTTAATTAGCTTTGTTTAAATGTGTTTGACTTTCATTTGATTCAATTAGCTTTGTAGAATGCATTTGACTTTCGTTTGATTCAATTAGCTTTGTTGAATGTATCTGACTTTCATATGATTCAAAAAGCTTTGTTTGAATGTGTTTGACTTTAACTTGAATCAATCAGCTTTGTCGAATACATTTGACTTTCATTTGATTCAATTAGCTTTGTTTGAATGTGTTTGACATTCATTTGATTCAATTAGCTTTGTAGAATGCATTTGACTTTCATTTGATTCAATTAGCTTTGTTGAATGTGTTTGACTTTCATTTGATTCAAAAAGCTTTGTTTGAATGTGTTTGACTTTCATTAGATTCAATTAGCTTTGTTTGATTGTGTTTAACTTTCTTTTCATTCAATTAGCTTTGTAGAATGCATTTCCCTTCATGTGATTCAATTAGCTTTGTTGAATGCATTTGACTTATATTTGATTAAAAAAGCTTTTTTTGAATGTGTTTAACTATTATTTGATTCAATTATCTTTGTAGAATGCATTTGACTTTCATTTGATTCAATTAGCTTTGTTGAAAGCATTTGACTTTCATATGAATCAAAAAGCTTTGTTTAATTGTGTTTGACTAGCATTTAATTCAATTAGCTTTGTTTGATTGTGTTTAACTTTCATTTGATTCAATTAGCTTTGTAGAATGCATTTGACTTTTGTTTGATTTAATTAGTTTTGTTGAATGCATTTTACTTTCATTTGATTTAAAAAGCTTTGTTTGAATGTGTTTAACTTTCATCTGATTCAATTAGCTTTGTTTAAATGTGTTTGACTTTCATTTGATTCAATTAGCTTTGTAGAATGCATTTGATTTTCGTTTGATTCAATTAGCTTTGTTAAATGCATTTGACTTTCATATGATTCAAAAAGCTTTGTTTGAATGTGTCTGACTTTCATTTGATTTAAAAAGCTTTGTTTGAATGTGTTTGACTTTAACTTGATTCAATCAGCTTTGTCGAATGCATTTGACTTTCATTTGATTCAATTAGCTTTTTTGAATGTGTTTGACATTCATTTGATTCAATTAGCTTTGTAGAATGCATTTGACTTTCATTTGATTCAATTAGCTTTGAAGAATGCATTTGACTTTTATTTGATTCAAAAAGCTTTGTTTGAATGTGTTTGACTATTATTTGATACAATTATCTTTGTAGAATGCATTTGACTTTCATTTGATTCAATTAGCTTTGTTGAAAGCATTTGACTTTCATATGATTCAAAAAGCTTTGTTTAATTGTGTTTGACTAGCATTTAATTCAATTAGCATTGTTTGATTGTGTTTAACTTTCATTTGATTCAATTACCTTTGTAGAATGCATTTGACTTTCATTTGATTTAATTAGTTTTGTTGAATGCATTTTACTTTCATTTGATTTAAAAAGCTTTGTTTGAATGTGTTTAAATTTCATTTGATTCAATTAGCTTTGTTTAAATGTGTTTGACTTTCATTTGATTCAATTAGCTTTGTAGAATGCATTTGATTTTCGTTTGATTCAATTAGCTTTGTTAAATGCATTTGACTTTCATATGATTCAAAAAGCTTTGTTTGAATGTGTCTGACTTTCATTTGATTTAAAAAGCTTTGTTTGAATGTGTTTGACTTTAACTTGATTCAATCAGCTTTGTCGAATGCATTTGACTTTAATTTGATTCAATTTGCTTTTTTGAATGTGTTTGACATTCATTTGATTCAATTAGCGTTGTAGAATGCATTTGACTTTCATTTGATTCAATTAGCTTTGAAGAACGCATTTGACTTTCATTTGATTCAATTAGCTTTGTTGAATGTATTTGACTTTCATATGATTCAAAAAGCTTTGTTTGAATGTGTTTGACTATTATTTGATACTATTATCTTTGTAGAATGCATTTGACTTTCATTTGATTCAATTAGCTTTGTTGAAAGCATTTGACTTTCATATGATTCAAAAAGCTTTGTTTAATTGTGTTTGACTAGCATTTAATTCAATTAGCTTTGTTTGATTGTGTTTAACTTTCATTTGATTCAATTAGCTTTGTAAAATGCATTTGACTTTCATTTGATTCAATTAGCTTTGTTTAAAGCATTTGACTTTGATTATATTCAAAAAGCTTTGTTTGAAGGTGTTTGACTTTCATTTGATTCAATTAGCTTTTTAGAATGCATTTGACTTTCATTTGATTTAATTAGATTTGTTGAATGCATTTGACTTTCATTTGATTCAAAAAGCTTTGTTTAAATGTGTTTAACTTTCATTTGATTTAATTAGCTTTAATTAAATGTGTTTGACTTTCATTTGATTCAATTAGCTTTGTAGAATGCATTTGACTTTCGTTTGATTCAATTAGCTTTGTTGAATGTATCTGACTTTCATATGATTCAAAAAGCTTTGTTTGAATGTGTTTGACTTTAACTTGATTCAATCAGCTTTGTCGAATGCATTTGACTTTCATTTGATTCAATTAGCTTTGTTTGAATGTGTTTGACATTCATTTGATTCAATTAGCTTTGTAGAATGCATTTGACTTTCATTTGATTCAATTAGCTTTGTTGAATGTGTTTGACTTTCATTTGATTCAAAAAGCTTTGTTTGAATGTGTTTGACTTTCATTAGATTCAATTAGCTTTGTTTGATTGTGTTTAACTTTCTTTTCATTCAATTAGCTTTGTAGAATGCATTTCCCTTCATGTGATTCAATTAGCTTTGTTGAATGCATTTGACTTATATTTGATTCAAAAAGCTTTTTTTGAATGTGTTTAACTATTATTTGATTCAATTATCTTTGTAGAATGCATTTGACTTTCATTTGATTCAATTAGCTTTGTTGAAAGCATTTGACTTTCATATGAATCAAAAAGCTTTGTTTAATTGTGTTTGACTAGCATTTAATTCAATTAGCTTTGTTTGATTGTGTTTAACTTTCATTTGATTCAATTAGCTTTGTAGAATGCATTTGACTTTCGTTTGATTTAATTAGTTTTGTTGAATGCATTTTACTTTCATTTGATTAAAAAGCTTTGTTTGAATGTGTTTAACTTTCATCTGATTCAATTAGCTTTGTTTAAATGTGTTTGACTTTCATTTGATTCAATTAGCTTTGTAGAATGCATTTGATTTTCGTTTGATTCAATTAGCTTTGTTAAATGCATTTGACTTTCATATGATTCAAAAAGCTTTGTTTGAATGTGTCTGACTTTCATTTGATTTAAAAAGCTTTGTTTGAATGTGTTTGACTTTAACTTGATTCAATCAGCTTTGTCGAATGCATTTGACTTTCATTTGATTCAATTAACTTTTTTGAATGTGTTTGACATTCATTTGATTCAATTAGCTTTGTAGAATGCATTTGACTTTCATTTGATTCAATTAGCTTTGAAGAATGCATTTGACTTTTATTTGATTCAAAAGCTTTGTTTGAATGTGTTTGACTATTATTTGATACAATTATCTTTGTAGAATGCATTTGACTTTCATTTGATTCAATTAGCTTTGTTGAAAGCATTTGACTTTCATATGATTCAAAAAGCTTTGTTTAATTGTGTTTGACTAGCATTTAATTCAATTAGCATTGTTTGATTGTGTTTAACTTTCATTTGATTCAATTACCTTTGTAGAATGCATTTGACTTTCATTTGATTTAATTAGTTTTGTTGAATGCATTTTACTTTCATTTGATTTAAAAAGCTTTGTTTGAATGTGTTTAACTTTCATTTGATTCAATTAGCTTTGTTTAAATGTGTTTGACTTTCATTTGATTCAATTAGCTTTGTAGAATGCATTTGATTTTCGTTTGATTCAATTAGCTTTGTTAAATGCATTTGACTTTCATATGATTCAAAAAGCTTTGTTTGAATGTGTCTGACTTTCATTTGATTTAAAAAGCTTTGTTTGAATGTGTTTGACTTTAACTTGATTCAATCAGCTTTGTCGAATGCATTTGACTTTCATTTGATTCAATTTGCTTTTTTGAATGTGTTTGACATTCATTTGATTCAATTAGCGTTGTAGAATGCATTTGACTTTCATTTGATTCAATTAGCTTTGAAGAACGCATTTGACTTTTATTTGATTCAAAAAGCTTTGTTTGAATGTGTTTGACTATTATTTGATACAATTATCTTTGTAGAATGCATTTGACTTTCCTTTGATTCAATTAGCTTTGTTGAAAGCATTTGACTTTCATATGATTCAAAAAGCTTTGTTTAATTGTGTTTGACTAGCATTTAATTCAATTAGCTTTGTTTGATTGTGTTTAACTTTCATTTTATTCAATTAGCTTTGTAAAATGCATTTGACTTTCATTTGATTCAATTAGCTTTGTTTAAAGCATTTGACTTTGATTATATTCAAAAAGCTTTGTTTGAAGGTGTTTGACTTTCATTTGATTCAATTAGCTTTTTAGAATGCATTTGACTTTCATTTGATTTAATTAGATTTGTTGAATGCATTTGACTTTCATTTGATTCAAAAAGCTTTGTTTAAATGTGTTTAACTTTCATTTGATTCAATTAGCTTTGTTTAAATGTGTTTGACTTTCATTTGATTCAATTAGCTTTGTAGAATGCATTTGACTTTCGTTTGATTCAATTAGCTTTGTTGAATGTATTTGACTTTCATATGATTCAAAAAGCTTTGTTTGAACGTGTTTGACTTTAACTTGATTCAATCAGCTTTGTCGAATGCATTTGACTTTCATTTGATTCAATTTAGCTTTGTTTGAATGTGTTTGACATTCATTTGATTCAATTAGCTTTGTAGAATGCATTTGACTTTCATTTGATTCAATTAGCTTTGTTGAATGTATTTGACTTTCATATGATTCATAACGTTTTGTTTGATTGTGTTTGACCTTCATTTGATTCAATTAGCTTTGTACAATGCATTTGACTTTCATTTGATTGAAATAGCATCTTTGAATTCATTTGACTTTAATTTGATTCAAAAAGCTTTGTTTAATTGTGTTCGACTTTCATTTGATACAATTAGATTTGTCCAATGCATTAGACTTTCATTTGATTCAATTAGCTTAGTTTGAATGTGTTTGACTTTCATTTGATTCAATTAGCTTTGTAGAATGCATTTGACTTTCATTTGATTCAATTAACTTTGTTGAATGTGTTTGACTTTCATTTGATTCAAAAAGCTTTGTTTGAATGTGTTTGACTTTCATTAGATTCAATTAGCTTTGTTTGATTGTGTTTAACTTTCTTTTCATTCAATTAGCTTTGTAGAATGCATTTGCCTTCATGTGATTCAATTAGCTTTGTTGAATGCATTTGACTTATATTTGATTCAAAAAGCTTTTTTTGAATGTGTTTAACTATTATTTGATTCAATTATCTTTGTAGAATGCATTTGACTTTCATTTGATTCAATTAGCTTTGTTGAAAGCATTTGACTTTCATATGATTCAAAAAGCTTTGTTTAATTGTGTTTGACTAGCATTTAATTCAATTAGCTTTGTTTGATTGTGTTTAACTTTCATTTGATTCAATTAGCTTTGTAGAATGCATTTGACTTTCATTTGATTCAATTAGCTTTGTTGAAAGCATTTGACTTTGATTTTATTCAAAAAGCTTTGTTTGAAGGTGTTTGACTTTCATTTGATTCAATTAGCTTTTTTAGAATGCATTTGACTTTCATTTGATTTAATTAGTTTTGTTGAATGCATTTGACTTTCATTTGATTCAAAAAGCTTTGTTTGAATGTGTTTAACTTTCATTTGATTCAATTAGCTTTGTTTAAATGTGTTTGACTTTCATTTGATTCAATTAGCTTTGTAGAATGCATTTGACTTTCGTTTGATTCAATTAGCTTTGTTGAATGTATTTGACTTTCATATGATTCAAAAAGCTTTGTTTGAACGTGTTTGACTTTAACTTGATTCAATCAGCTTTGTCGAATGCATTTGACTTTCATTTGATTCAATTTAGCTTTGTTTGAATGTGTTTGACATTCATTTGATTCAATTAGCTTTGTAGAATGCATTTGACTTTCATTTGATTCAATTAGCTTTGTTGAATGTATTTGACTTTCATATGATTCATAACGTTTTGTTTGATTGTGTTTGACCTTCATTTGATTCAATTAGCTTTGTACAATGCATTTGACTTTCATTTGATTGAAATAGCATCTTTGAATTCATTTGACTTTAATTTGATTCAAAAAGCTTTGTTTAATTGTGTTCGACTTTCATTTGATACAATTAGATTTGTCCAATGCATTAGACTTTCATTTGATTCAATTAGCTTAGTTTGAATGTGTTTGACTTTCATTTGATTCAATTAGCTTTGTAGAATGCATTTGACTTTCATTTGATTCAATTAACTTTGTTGAATGTGTTTGACTTTCATTTGATTCAAAAAGCTTTGTTTGAATGTGTTTGACTTTCATTAGATTCAATTAGCTTTGTTTGATTGTGTTTAACTTTCTTTTCATTCAATTAGCTTTGTAGAATGCATTTGCCTTCATGTGATTCAATTAGCTTTGTTGAATGCATTTGACTTATATTTGATTCAAAAAGCTTTTTTTGAATGTGTTTAACTATTATTTGATTCAATTATCTTTGTAGAATGCATTTGACTTTCATTTGATTCAATTAGCTTTGTTGAAAGCATTTGACTTTCATATGATTCAAAAAGCTTTGTTTAATTGTGTTTGACTAGCATTTAATTCAATTAGCTTTGTTTGATTGTGTTTAACTTTCATTTGATTCAATTAGCTTTGTAGAATGCATTTGACTTTCATTTGATTCAATTAGCTTTGTTTAAAGCATTTGACTTTGATTTTATTCAAAAAGCTTTGTTTGAAGGTGTTTGACTTTCATTTGATTCAATTAGCTTTTTTAGAATGCATTTGACTTTCATTTGATTTAATTAGTTTTGTTGAATGCATTTGACTTTCATTTGATTCAAAAAGCTTTGTTTGAATGTGTTTAACTTTCATTTGATTCAATTAGCTTTGTTTAAATGTGTTTGACTTTCATTTGATTCAATTAGCTTTGTAGAATGCATTTGACTTTCGTTTGATTCAATTAGCTTTGTTGAATGTATTTGACTTTCATATGATTCAAAAAGCTTTGTTTGAACGTGTTTGACTTTAACTTGATTCAATCAGCTTTGTCGAATGCATTTGACTTTCATTTGATTCAATTTAGCTTTGTTTGAATGTGTTTGACATTCATTTGATTCAATTAGCTTTGTAGAATGCATTTGACTTTCATTTGATTCAATTAGCTTTGTTGAATGTATTTGACTTTCATATGATTCATAACGTTTTGTTTGATTGTGTTTGACCTTCATTTGATTCAATTAGCTTTGTTTAATTATGTTTGATTTTCATTTGATACAATTAGCTTTGTACAATGCATTAGACTTTCATTGATTCAATTAGCTTTGTTTGAATGTGTTTGACTTTCATTTGATTCAATTAGCTTTGTAGAATGCATTTTACTTTCATTAGATTCAATTAGCTTTGTAGAATGCATTTGACTTTCGTTTGATTCAATTAGCTTTGTTGAATGTATTTGACTTTCATATGATTCAAATAGCTTTGTTTGAATGTGTTTGACTTTAACTTGATTCAATCAGCTTTGTCGAATACATTTGACTTTCATTTGATTCAATTAGCTTTGTTTGAATGTGTTTGACATTCATTTGATTCAATTAGCTTTGTAGAATGCATTTGACTTTCATTTGATTCAATTAGCTTTGTTGAATGCATTTGACTTTCATATGATTCATAACGTTTTGTTTGATTGTGTTTGACCTTCATTTGATTCAATTAGCTTTGTTTAATTATGTTTGATTTTCATTTGATACAATTAGCTTTGTACAATGCATTAGACTTTCATTGATTCAATTAGCTTTGTTTGAATGTGTTTGACTTTCATTTGATTCAATTAGCTTTGTAGAATACATTTGACTTTCATTTGATTTAATTAACTTTGTTGAATGTGTTTAACATTCATTTGATTCAAAAAGCTTTGATTGAATGTGTTTTATTTTCATTAGATTCAATTAGCTTTGTTTGATTGTGTTTAACTTTCTTTTGATTCAATTAGCTTTGTAGATTGCGTTTGACTTTCATGTGATTCAATTAGCTTTGTTGAATGCATTTGACTTTTATTTGATTCAAAAAGCTTTGTTTGAATGCGTTAGACTTTCATTTGATTTAAATAGCTTCTTTGAATGCATTTGACTTTAATTTGATTCAAAAAGCTTTGTTTAATTGTGTTTGACTTTCATTTGATACAATTAGCTTTGTAGAATGCATTAGACTTTCATTTGATTCAATTAGCTTAGTTTGATTGAGTTTAACTTTCATTTGACTCAATTAGCTTTGTAGAATGCATTTTACTTTCATTTGATTCAAATAGCTTCTTTGAATGCATTTGACTTTAATTTGATTCAATTAGCTTTGTTGAATGCATTTGATTTTCAGTTGATTTAAAAAGCTTTGTTTGAATTTATTTGACTTCCGTTTGATTCAATTAGCATTGTTTGATTGTGTTTGACTTTCATTTGATTCAATTAGCTTTGAAGAATGCATTAGACTTTTATCTGATTCAAAAAGCTTTGGTTGAATGTTTTTGACTTTCATTTGATTCTATTAGCTTTGTTTAAAGCATTTAACTTTGATTTTATTCAAAAACCTTTGTTTGTTGGTGTTTGACTTTCATTTGATTCAATTAGCTTTGTAGAATGCATTTGACTTTCATTTGATTTAATTAACTTTGTTGAATGTGTTTAACATTCATTTGATTCAAAAAGCTTTGATTGAATGTGTTTTATTTTCATTAGATTCAACTAGCTTTGTTTGATTGTGTTTAACTTTCTTTTGATTCAATTAGCTTTGTAGATTGCGTTTGACTTTCATGTGATTCAATTAGCTTTGTTGGATGCATTTGACTTTCATTTGATTCAATTAGCTTTGTTGAATGCATTTGACTTTCATATGATTCATAACGTTTTGATTGATTGTGTTTGACCTTCATTTGATTCAATTAGCTTTGTACAATGCATTTGACTTTCATTTGATTTAAATAGCTTCTTTGAATGCATTTGACTTTAATTTGATTCAAAAAGCTTTGTTTAATTGTGTTTGACTTTCATTTGATACAATTAGCTTTGTAGAATGCATTAGACTTTCATTTGATTCAATTAGCTTAGTTTGATTGAGTTTAACTTTCATTTGACTCAATTAGCTTTGTAGAATGCATTTTACTTTCATTTGATTCAAATAGCTTCTTTGAATGCATTTGACTTTAATTTGATTCAATTAGCTTTGTTGAATGCATTTGATTTTCAGTTGATTTAAAAAGCTTTGTTTGAATTTATTTGATTTCCGTTTGATTCAATTAGCATTGTTTGATTGTGTTTGACTTTCATTTGATTCAATTAGCTTTGAAGAATGCATTAGACTTTTATCTGATTCAAAAAGCTTTGGTTGAATGTTTTTGACTTTCATTTGATTCTATTAGCTTTGTTTAAAGCATTTAACTTTCATTTTATTCAAAAACCTTTGTTTGATGGTGTTTGACTTTCATTTGGTTCAATTAGCTTTGTAGAATGCATTTGACTTTCGTTTGATTCAATTAGCTTTGTTGAATGTATTTGACTTTCATATGATTCAAAAAGCTTTGTTTGAATGTGTTTGACTTTAACTGGATTCAATCAGCTTTGTCGAATGCATTTGACTTTCATTTGATTCAATTAGCTTTGTTTGAATGTGTTTGACATTCATTTGATTCAATTCGCTTTGTTAAATGCATTTGACTTTCATTTGATTCAAAAAGCTTTGTTTGAAAGTGTTTAACTTTCATTTGATTCAATTAGCTTTGTAGAAAGCATTTGACTTTCATTTGATTCAGTTAGCTTTGTTGAATGTATTTGACTTTCATATGATTCATAACGTTTTGTTTGATTGTGTTTGACCTTCATTTGATTCAATTAGCTTTGTTTAATTATGTTTGATTTTCATTTGATACAATTAGCTTTGTACAATGCATTAGACTTTCATTGATTCAATTAGCTTTGTTTGAATGTGTTTGACTTTCATTTGATTCAATTAGCTTTGTAGAATACATTTTACAAGTGGACCAACCAGGTTCCGCCACGTGTCCTTCACGTAGGCCAATAGGAGCCTGCCACGTGTCAATCACTGATACGTCCTCTACGGACCAATTGAGACACGCCACGTGTCCTTCTCATGACACATGGGAAAATCAGCCAACAAGGCCCAATCCTGTTTAGAGGCCCAGTCAGCCCTAGGTTTACCCTAAACCTAGAGAGTGGCACGCTTCCCGAAGTTATAAATACCCCCCTTAATCCTCATTAAGAGGGGGAACACGGAAAAACACACGGATTACGCATTAAACACTCTCACCTAGAGAGACCAAATCACTTTAATTTCCGCATTAATTACTCCTTAATCAGGTACTAACTTGACCGTTGGAGGCGGAGCTCCCACCACCAGGAGTCTTCGTTGTTTTGCAGGTACAGGTGTCCGGTTCCAGTCTCGGTGTTGTAACTCTCCCGCAGGACATCAGAAAACCCCGAAACAACTTTCATTTGATTCAATTAGCTTTTTTGAATGCATTTGACATTCATTTGATTCAATTAGCTTTGTAGAATGCATTTGACTTTCATTTGATTCAATTAGCTTTGTAGAATGCATTTGACTTTCGTTTGATTCAATTAGCTTTGTTGAATGTATTTGACTTTCATATGATTCAAAAAGCTTTGTTTGAATGTGTTTGACTTTAACTTGATTCAATCAGCTTTATCGAATGCATTTGACTTTCATTTGATTCAATTAGCTTTGTTTGAATGTGTTTGACATTCATTTGATTCAATTAGCTTTGTAGAATGCATTTGACTTTCATTTGATTCAATTAGCTTTGTTGAATGTATTTGACTTTCATATGATTCATAACGTTTTGTTTGATTGTGTTTGACCTTCATTTGATTCAATTAGCTTTGTACAATGCATTTGACTTTCATTTGATTGAAATAGCATCTTTGAATGCATTTGACTTTAATTTGATTCAAAAAGCTTTGTTTAATTGTGTTTGACTTTCATTTGATACAATTAGCTTTGTCCAATGCATTAGACTTTCATTTGATTCAATTAGCTTTGTAGAATGCATTTGACTTTCATTTGATTCAATTAACTTTGTTGAATGTGTTTGACTTTCATTTGATTCAAAAAGCTTTGTTTGAATGTGTTTGACTTTCATTAGATTCAATTAGCTTTGTTTGATTGTGTTTAACTTTCTTTTCATTCAATTAGATTTGTAGAATGCATTTGACTTTCATGTGATTCAATTAGCTTTGTTGAATGCATTTGACTTTTATTTGATTCAAAAAGCTTTGTTTGAATGTGTTTGACTATTATTTGATTCAATTATCTTTGTAGAATGCATTTGGCTTTCATTTGATTCAATTAGCTTTGTTGAAAGCATTTGACTTTCATATGATTCAAAAAGCTTTGTTTAATTGTGTTTGACTAGCATTTAATTCAATTAGCTTTGTTTGATTGTGTTTAACTTTCATTTGATTCAGTTAGCTTTGTAGAATGCATTTGACTTTCATTTGATTCTTTTTTTTTTTTTTGGTAAGTAAGCTAGTATTATTAATACCAAAAAGAGAGGAGGGCAAGCCCTCAAAAAAATACAACCCCTAACCAAGAGAAGCCACCTTCTAGGAAGGGTTCTTCAACAAAGAAAGGGGAAAAACCGAGAAACAACTCCAAACTACACTAAGCCGTACAACAGCCAACAACCAACGCAAGGTAAAAAAAAACAGACCATAAACAAAAAAACTGCCTCAGATAGTTTTCCTAAGCTGAAAAACCCATCTAACTTGTTCTCTAGTCCACTTCCTAGTAATCATTTGCTGGCATCTTCCCATAATCTCATGCCTGATTACTTTGCAAAGTCTTTCTGGATGAATTACTGCCTTTTGCCAATATGAATGGTTTCTAGCAAGCCAAATGTGATAAACCATAGCAGTAAGCACAGCCAGCTTGACCTTCTTCCTTATCAGATCTTTCTCTCCTTGATTCCAATCTTTCCATGCATTATCAATTCCGTAATCCTTTTTTTGCACACCCAGCCAGGAGCAAATGTTAGTCAGACATGCTTTGCTATAGCCACATTCAAAGAACAAATGCTGAGTAGTTTCAGGCTGCACACCACACAGCATACAGTTTTCATCCTCACAGATCCCCAATTTATGAAGTCTGCTTCTGACTCTAAGTCTGTTATTAATTGCAATCCAAGTAATAAACGAGTGCTTAGGGATATTAAAAGCATTCCAAATCCAGACTGACCAAGGAACCTCCTGCATGCTGCCTTGAAGCCATTGATAACCATCCTTAATGAAGTAGCCTGTATGTTCCCATTGATTACTCAAGAAACCTGGCTTTAGTTCATCCTTTACCCTGCATATCCTTTTCCAAGCCCATCCAGCCCTTTGCTGGGCTTATAATCCCACCAATTCTTGCTTTTAATGTAAACACTATGGACCCATTTAACCCACAACGAATCCTTTTTACATGCAATGCTCCAAACATGCTTTCCTAGTGCTGCCTTGTTCCATAAAAAACAATCCCTAGTACCAAGACCTCCAGCCTTCTTAGGTTTACAAACCCAACCCCACGATATGGGGGGAGTTCTTGATAGAGAGACACTTCCATCCCACAGAAAAGCTCTACAAATTTGGTTGATTCTATCAATAACAGATTTAGGTAGCAAGACACACTGAGCCCAAAAAGAGTAGAAACTTATTAGAACTGCATTGATAAGAGTTACTCTGCCTGCATAGGATAAGTTCCTAGTTGAGAAGCAATGGATCCGAGTCATCATCTTTTCAATGAGAACATCAAAATCCTTAACCCTAAGGTATTTAGAGTTAAGAGGGATCCCTAAGTAACGAAAAGGGAAACAGCCCTCACTGAACCCAGAGCATTGCATTATACTGTCCTTTACATGTGCTTGAACATTACCAAACATGATTGCAGTTTTTTCATCATTAGCTTGCAATCCAGACACCAAGGCAAAGGTTTTCAGGGCTCTAGAGCATAGAGAGATTGATTTTCTGTCCCCGTGTGCAAAAACCATCAAATCATCTGCAAAAACCAGATGATTCAGTTTCATCTTCCTGCATCTGTGATGGAATCTGAAACCTTCCATTTTCCCTACTTTCCTCATCATTCTTGTGAAATATTCCATGCAAATTACAAAAAGTAGGGGTGATAAAGGATCCCCTTGCCTGATTCCCCTAGCCCCTTTAAAGAAACCATTGCTACCCCCATTAAGCATTATGGTAAAAGTAGGAGAGGAAACACAACTCATAATCCACTGCACAAATTTAATAGGAAAACCCAAACCCTTCAACATGGCTTCAATAAAAGACCAATTGACCGTGTCATAGGCCTTTCTTATATCCACCTTAATAGTGCACCTTGGAGGTTTCCTTAAATTCAAGTAGTCTTTAACAAGATCCTGACATATCATGATGTTGTCCAGAATTGACCTGCCCGAAACAAAAGCTCCTTGCTCTTCACTGATTAAAAACGGTAAAACCTCCTTTATTCTGTCACAGATCATCCTAGAAAGGATCTTATAGATTACATTACAGCAAGCTATAGGACGGAATTGACTTTCATTTGATTCAATTTGCTTTGTTAAATACATTTGACTTTCATATGATTCAAAAAGCTTTGTTTGAATGTGTCTGACTTTCATTTGATTCAAAAAGCTTTGTTTGAATCTGTTTGACTTTAACTTGATTCAATCAGCTTTGTCGAATGCATTTGACTTTCATTTGATTCAATTAGCTTTTTTGAATGTGTTTGACATTTATTTGATTCAATTAGCTTTGTAGAATGCATTTGACTTTCATTTGATTCAATTAGCTTTGTAGAATGCATTTGACTTTCGTTTGATTCAATTAGCTTTGTTGAATGTATTTAACTTTCCTATGATTCAAAAAGCTTTGTTTGAATGTGTTTGACTTTAACTTGATTCAATCAGCTTTGTCGAATGCATTTGACTTTCATTTGATTCAATTAGCTTTGTTTGAATGTGTTTGACATTCATTTGATTCAATTAGCTTTGTAGAATGCATTTGACTTTCATTTGATTCAATTAGCTTTGTTGAATGTATTTGACTTTCATATGATTCATAACGTTTTGTTTGATTGTGTTTGACCTTCATTTGATTCAATTAGCTTTGTACAATGCATTTGACTTTCATTTGATTGAAATAGCATCTTTGAATGCATTTGACTTTAATTTGATTCAAAAAGCTTTGTTTAATTGTGTTTGACTTTCATTTCATACAATTAGCTTTGTCCAATGCATTAGACTTTCATTTGATTCAATTAGCTTTGTTTGAATGTGTTTGACTTTCATTTGATTCAATTAGCTTTGTAGAATGCATTTGACTTTCATTTGATTCAATTAACTTTGTTAAATGTGTTTGACTTTCATTTGATTCAAAAAGCTTTGTTTGAATGTGTTTGACTTTCATTAGATTCAATTAGCTTTGTTTGATTGTGTTTAACTTTCTTTTCATTCAATTAGATTTGTAGAATGCATTTGACTTTCATGTGATTCAATTAGCTTTGTTGAATGCATTTGACTTTTATTTGATTCAAAAAGCTTTGTTTGAATGTGTTTGACTATTATTTGATTCAATTATCTTTGTAGAATGCATTTGGCTTTCATTTGATTCAATTAGCTTTGTTGAAAGCATTTGACTTTCATATGATTCAAAAAGCTTTGTTTAATTGTGTTTGACTAGCATTTAATTCAATTAGCTTTGTTTGATTGTGTTTAACTTTCATTTGATTCAATTAGCTTTGTAGAATGCATTTGACTTTCATTTGATTCTTTTTTTTTTTTTTTTGGTAAGTAAGCTAGTATTATTAATACCAAAAAAGAGAGGAGGGCAAGCCCTCAAAAAAATACAACCCCTAACCAAGAGAAGCCACCTTCTAGGAAGGGTTCTTCAACAAAGAAAGGGGAAAAACCGAGAAACAACTCCAAACTACACTAAGCCGTACAACAGCCAACAACCAACGCAAGGTAAAAAAAAACAGACCATAAACAAAAAAACTGCCTCAGATAGTTTTCCTAAGCTGAAAAACCCATCTAACTTGTTCTCTAGTCCACTTCCTAGTAATCATTTGCTGGCATCTTCCCATAATCTCATGCCTGATTACTTTGCAAAGTCTTTCTGGATGAATTACTGCCTTTTGCCAATATGAATGGTTTCTAGCAAGCCAAATGTGATAAACCATAGCAGTAAGCACAGCCAGCTTGACCTTCTTCCTTATCAGATCTTTCTCTCCTTGATTCCAATCTTTCCATGCATTATCAATTCCGTAATCCTTTTTTTGCACACCCAGCCAGGAGCAAATGTTAGTCAGACATGCTTTGCTATAGCCACATTCAAAGAACAAATGCTGAGTAGTTTCAGGCTGCACACCACACAGCATACAGTTTTCATCCTCACAGATCCCCAATTTATGAAGTCTGCTTCTGACTCTAAGTCTGTTATTAATTGCAATCCAAGTAATAAACGAGTGCTTAGGGATATTAAAAGCATTCCAAATCCAGACTGACCAAGGAACCTCCTGCATGCTGCCTTGAAGCCATTGATAACCATCCTTAATGAAGTAGCCTGTATGTTCCCATTGATTACTCAAGAAACCTGGCTTTAGTTCATCCTTTACCCTGCATATCCTTTTCCAAGCCCATCCAGCCCCTTTGCTGGGCTTATAATCCCACCAATTCTTGCTTTTAATGTAAACACTATGGACCCATTTAACCCACAACGAATCCTTTTTACATGCAATGCTCCAAACATGCTTTCCTAGTGCTGCCTTGTTCCATAAAAAACAATCCCTAGTACCAAGACCTCCAGCCTTCTTAGGTTTACAAACCCAACCCCACGATATGGGGGGAGTTCTTGATAGAGAGACACTTCCATCCCACAGAAAAGCTCTACAAATTTGGTTGATTCTATCAATAACAGATTTAGGTAGCAAGACACACTGAGCCCAAAAAGAGTAGAAACTTATTAGAACTGCATTGATAAGAGTTACTCTGCCTGCATAGGATAAGTTCCTAGTTGAGAAGCAATGGATCCGAGTCATCATCTTTTCAATGAGAACATCAAAATCCTTAACCCTAAGGTATTTAGAGTTAAGAGGGATCCCTAAGTAACGAAAAGGGAAACAGCCCTCACTGAACCCAGAGCATTGCATTATACTGTCCTTTACATGTGCTTGAACATTACCAAACATGATTGCAGTTTTTTCATCATTAGCTTGCAATCCAGACACCAAGGCAAAGGTTTTCAGGGCTCTAGAGCATAGAGAGATTGATTTTCTGTCCCCGTGTGCAAAAACCATCAAATCATCTGCAAAAACCAGATGATTCAGTTTCATCTTCCTGCATCTGTGATGGAATCTGAAACCTTCCATTTTCCCTACTTTCCTCATCATTCTTGTGAAATATTCCATGCAAATTACAAAAAGTAGGGGTGATAAAGGATCCCCTTGCCTGATTCCCCTAGCCCCTTTAAAGAAACCATTGCTACCCCCATTAAGCATTATGGTAAAAGTAGGAGAGGAAACACAACTCATAATCCACTGCACAAATTTAATAGGAAAACCCAAACCCTTCAACATGGCTTCAATAAAAGACCAATTGACCGTGTCATAGGCCTTTCTTATATCCACCTTAATAGTGCACCTTGGAGGTTTCCTTAAATTCAAGTAGTCTTTAACAAGATCCTGACATATCATGATGTTGTCCAGAATTGACCTGCCCGAAACAAAAGCTCCTTGCTCTTCACTGATTAAAAACGGTAAAACCTCCTTTATTCTGTCACAGATCATCCTAGAAAGGATCTTATAGATTACATTACAGCAAGCTATAGGACGGAATTGACTTTCATTTGATTCAATTTGCTTTGTTAAATACATTTGACTTTCATATGATTCAAAAAGCTTTGTTTGAATGTGTCTGACTTTCATTTGATTCAAAAAGCTTTGTTTGAATCTGTTTGACTTTAACTTGATTCAATCAGCTTTGTCGAATGCATTTGACTTTCATTTGATTCAATTAGCTTTTTTGAATGTGTTTGACATTTATTTGATTCAATTAGCTTTGTAGAATGCATTTGACTTTCATTTGATTCAATTAGCTTTGTAGAATGCATTTGACTTTCGTTTGATTCAATTAGCTTTGTTGAATGTATTTAACTTTCCTATGATTCAAAAAGCTTTGTTTGAATGTGTTTGACTTTAACTTGATTCAATCAGCTTTGTCGAATGCATTTGACTTTCATTTGATTCAATTAGCTTTGTTTGAATGTGTTTGACATTCATTTGATTCAATTAGCTTTGTAGAATGCATTTGACTTTCATTTGATTCAATTAGCTTTGTTGAATGTATTTGACTTTCATATGATTCATAACGTTTTGTTTGATTGTGTTTGACCTTCATTTGATTCAATTAGCTTTGTACAATGCATTTGACTTTCATTTGATTGAAATAGCATCTTTGAATGCATTTGACTTTAATTTGATTCAAAAAGCTTTGTTTAATTGTGTTTGACTTTCATTTCATACAATTAGCTTTGTCCAATGCATTAGACTTTCATTTGATTCAATTAGCTTTGTTTGAATGTGTTTGACTTTCATTTGATTCAATTAGCTTTGTAGAATGCATTTGACTTTCATTTGATTCAATTAACTTTGTTAAATGTGTTTGACTTTCATTTGATTCAAAAAGCTTTGTTTGAATGTGTTTGACTTTCATTAGATTCAATTAGCTTTGTTTGATTGTGTTTAACTTTCTTTTCATTCAATTAGATTTGTAGAATGCATTTGACTTTCATGTGATTCAATTAGCTTTGTTGAATGCATTTGACTTTTATTTGATTCAAAAAGCTTTGTTTGAATGTGTTTGACTATTATTTGATTCAATTATCTTTGTATAATGCATTTGGCTTTCATTTGATTCAATTAGCTTTGTTGAAAGCATTTGACTTTCATATGATTCAAAAAGCTTTGTTTAATTGTGTTTGACTAGCATTTAATTCAATTAGCTTTGTTTGATTGTGTTTAACTTTCATTTGATTCAATTAGCTTTGTAGAATGCATTTGACTTTCATTTGATTCAATTCGCTTTGTTAAATGCATTTGACTTTCATATGATTCAAAAAGCTTTGTTTGAATGTGTCTGACTTTCATTTGATTCAAAAAGCGTTGTTTGAATCTGTTTGACTTTAACTTGATTCAATCAGCTTTGTCAAATGCATTTGACTTTCATTTGATTCAATTAGCTTTGTAGAATGCATTTGACTTTCATTTGATTCAATTAGCTGTGTAGAATGCATTTGACTTTCGTTTGATTCAATTAGCTTTGTTGAATGTATTTGACTTTCATATGATTCAAAAAGCTTTGTTTGAATGTGTTTGACTTTAACTTGATTTAATCAGCTTTGTCGAATGCATTTGACTTTCATTTGATTCAATTAGCTTTGTTTGAATGTGTTTGACATTCATTTGATTCAATTAGCTTTGTAGAATGCATTTGATTTTCATTTGATTCAATTAGCTTTGTTGAATGTATTTGACTTTCATATGATTCATAACGTTTTGTTTGATTGTGTTTGACTTTCATTTGATTCAGTTAGCTTTGTACAATGCATTTGACTTTCGTTTGATTGAAATAGCATCTTTGAATGCATTTGACTTTAATTTGATTCAAAAAGCTTTGTACAATTATGTTTGACTTTCATTTGATACAATTAGCTTTGTACAATGCATTAGACTTTCATTGATTCAATTAGCTTTGTTTGAATGTGTTTAACTTTCATTTGATTCAATTAGCTTTGTAGAATGCATTTGACTTTCATTTGATTTAATTAACTTTGTTGAATGTGTTTGACATTCATTTGATTCAAAAAGCTTTGATTGAATGTGTTTTACTTTCATTAGATTCAATTAGCTTTGTTTGATTGTGTTTAACTTTCTTTTGATTCAATTAGCTTTGTAGAATGCGTTTGACTTTCATGTGATTCAATTAGCTTTGTTGAATGCATTTGACTTTTATTTGATTCAAAAAGCTTTGTTTGAATGTGTTAGACTTTCATTTGATTTAAATAGCTTCTTTGAATGCATTTGACTTTGATTTGATTCAAAAAGCTTTGTTTAATTGTGTTTGACTTTCATTTGATACAATTAGCTTTGTAGAATGCATTAGACTTTCATTTGATTCAATTAGCTTTGTTTGATTGTGTTTAACTTTCATTTGACTCAATTAGCTTTGTAGAATGCATTTTACTTTCATTTGATTCAAATAGCTTCTTTGAATGCATTTGACTTTAATTTGATTCAATTACCTTTGTTGAATGCATTTGATGTTCATTTGATTTAAAAAGCTTTGTTTGAATTTATTTGACTTTCGTTTGATTCAATTAGCATTGTTTGATTGTGTTTGACTTTCATTTGATTCAATTAGCTTTGTAGAATGCATTTGACTTTCGTTTGATTTAATTATCTTTGTTGAATGTATTTGACTTTCATATGATTCAAAAAGCATTGTTTGAATGTGTTTGACTTTAACTTGATTCAATCAGCTTTGTCGAATGCATTTGACTTTCATTTGATTCAATTAGCTTTGATTGGATGTGTTTGACATTCATTTGATTCAATTAGCTTTGTAGAATGCATTTGACTTTCATTTGATTCAATTAGCTTTGTTGAATGTATTTGACTTTCATATGATTCATAACGTTTTGTTTGATTGTGTTTGACCTTTATTTGATTCAATTAGCTTTGTACAATGCATTTGACTTTCATTTGATTGAAATAGCATCTTTGAATGCATTTGACTTTAATTTGATTCAAAAAGCTTTGTTTAATTGTGTTTGACTTTCATTTCATACAATTAGCTTTGTCCAATGCATTAGACTTTCATTTGATTCAATTGGCTTTGTTTGAATGTGTTTGACTTTCATTTGATTCAATTAGCTTTGTAGAATGCATTTGACTTTCATTTGATTCAATAAACTTTGTTGAATGTGTTTGACTTTCATTTGATTCAAAAAGCTTTGTTTGAATGTGTTTGACTTTCATTAGATTCAATTAGCTTTGTTTGATTGTGTTTAACTTTCTTTTCATTCAATTAGCTTTGTTGAATGCATTTGACTTTCATGTGATTCAATTAGCTTTGTTGAATGCATTTGACTTTTATTTGATTCAAAAAGCTTTGTTTGAATGTGTTTGACTATTATTTGATTCAATTATCTTTGTAGAATGCATTTGACTTTCATGTGATTCAATTAGCTTTGTTGAAAGCATTTGACTTTCATATGATTCAAAAAGATTTGTTTAATTGTGTTTGACTAGCATTTAATTCAATTCGCTTTGTTTGATTGTGTTTAACTTTCATTTGATTCAATCAGCTTTGTAGAATGCATTTGACTTTCACTTGATTCAATTCGCTTTGTTAAATGCATTTGACTTACATATGATTCAAAAAGCTTTGTTTGAATGTGTCTGACTTTCATTTGATTCAAAAAGCTTTGTTTGAATGTGTTTGACTTTAACTTGATTCAATCAGCTTTGTCGAATGCGTTTGACTTTCATTTGATTCAATTAGCTTTTTTGAATGTGTTTGACATTCATTTGATTCAATTAGCTTTGTAGAAAGCATTCGACTTTCATTTGATTCAATTAGCTTTGTTGAATGTATTTGACTTTCATATGATTCATAACGTTTTGTTAGATTGTGTTTGACTTTCATTTGATTCAATTAGCTTTGTACAATGCATTTGACTTTCATTTGATTGAAATAGCATCTTTGAATGCATTTGACTTTAATTTGATTCAAAAAGCTTTGTTTAATTATGTTTGACTTTCATTTGATACAATTAACTTTGTACAATGCATTAGACTTTCATTGATTTAATTAGCTTTGTTTGAATGTGTTTAACTTTCATTTGATTCAATTAGCTTTCTAGAATGCATTTGACTTTCATTTGATTTAATTAACTTTGTTGAATTTGTTTGACATTCATTTGATTCAATTAGCTTTTTTTGAAGGTGTTTGACTTTCATTTGATTCAATTAGCTTTTTAGAATGCATTTGACTTTCATTTGATTTAATTAGTTTTGTTGAATGCATTTGACTTTCATTTGATTCAAAATTGTTTGCATGTGTTTAACTTTCATTTGATTCAATTAGCTTTGTTTAAATGTGTTTGACTTTCATTTGATTCAATTAGCTTTGTAGAATGCATTTGACTTTCGTTTGATTCAATTAGCTTTGTAGAATGCATTTGACTTTCGTTTAATTCAATTAGCTTTGTAGAATGCATTTAACTTTCATTTGATTCAATTAGCTTTGTAGAATGCATTTAACTTTCGTTTGATTCAATTAGCTTTGTTGAATGTATTTGACTTTCATATGATTCAAAAAGCTTTGTTTGAATGTGTTTGACTTTAACTTGATTCAATCAGCTTTGTCGAATGCATTAGACTTTCATTTGCTTCAATTAGCTTTGTTTAAATGTGTTTGACTTTTATTTGATTCAATTAGCTTTGTAGAATGCATTTGACTTTCATTTGATTCAATTAACTTTGTTGAATGTGTTTGACTTTCATTTGATTCGAAAAGCTTTGTTTGAATGTGTTTGACTTTCATTAAATTCAATTAGCTTTGTTTGATTGTGTTTAACTTTCTTTTCATTCAATTAGCTTTGTAGAATGCATATGACTTTCATGTGATTCAATCAGCTTTGTTGAATGCATTTGACTTTTATTTGATTCAAAAAGCTTTGTTTGAATGCGTTTGACTATTATTTGATTCAATTATCTTTGTAGAATGCATTTGACTTTCATTTGATTCAATTAGCTTTGTTGAAAGCATTTGACTTTCATATGATTCAAAAAGCTTTGTTTAATTGTGTTTGACTGATGCGGGAGCATTCAAGGTTTCCTTTCTTGGTCCGTTTCTTTAATGTTTCTTAGATTAGATTTTGGCTTACAAGTTTTTACCTTTCACTTGAAAGGGTTTTTCTTGTTTTAAGCATTAGGATTTCTATTTTGATTAGGAATTATTTTGGTCTAGTGAGTTCCTATTTGAATTAGGACTTGTATTTAGCAAAAGAGAGTTCCTATTTGAATGAGGACTTGTTTTTAACAAAGTAAATTCCTAAGTGGATTAGGACTTGACTTTGGTTTTTAGGCGTGTCTAGGAGTTTTAGGAGGATTGAATAACCTAATCTAAGTTGAATTAAACTTAGTTAGTTTAGTCATATCCGAATTGGGAACTTGGGGATCAAGTTTCGGTTTTCTTAGGTTTTCTAGGTCAAATGGGATTCTAATTCAATTAGGATTAGTCTTCTAATTTGATTAGGTTTAGGATTAGTTTTGAGTCTATAAATAAAGGTTGTAAACTTCGATTTATACAAGTTTTGTTTTGTTGATTAAAGCTTTATTGCTTGTTAATTTGGAACGTTTCTTTCCAAGTTTTCTTTGTGTTTGACGAGTGAAGTTAAACATAAAAACCCTTAGATTAGGCGAGTGAAACCTGATTTAAGAGAGGTTAGATTAATTAGTGAGTGAAGCTAATTCAAACTATCCTCAAAAAAACCCTTAAATCACGAGATTAAGGTGAGTGAAGCCTTGAAATCAGATTTAGAACCCTTAGGCGAAAACAAACGAGTGAAGCTTGTTTAAACCTAAGACCAAACGAATCAAGAAACGCATCATTGACTAGCATTTAATTCAATTAGATTTGTTTGATTGTGTTTAACTTTCATTTGATTCAATTAGCTTTGTTTAAAGCATTTGACTTTGATTTTATTCAAAAAGCTTTGTTTGAAGGTGTTTGACTTTCATTTGATTCAATTAGCTTTTTAGAATGCATTTGACTTTCATTTGATTTAATTAATTTTGTTGAATGCATTTGACTTTCATTTGATTCAAAAAGCTTTGTTTGAATGTGTTTAACTTTCATTTGATTCAATTAGCTTTGTTTAAATGTGTTTGACTTTCATTTGATTCAATTAGCTTTGTAGAATGCATTTGACTTTCGTTTGATTCAATTAGCTTTGTAGAATGCATTTGACTTTCGTTTAATTCAATTAGCTTTGTAGAATGCATTTAACTTTCATTTGATTCAATTAGCTTTGTAGAATGCATTTAACTTTCGTTTGATTCAATTAGCTTTGTTGAATGTATTTGACTTTCATATGATTCAAAAAGCTTTGTTTGAATGTGTTTGACTTTAACTTGATTCAATCAGCTTTGTCGAATGCATTAGACTTTCATTTGCTTCAATTAGCTTTGTTTAAATGTGTTTGACTTTCATTTGATTCAATTAGCTTTGTAGAATGCATTTGACTTTCATTTGATTCAATTAACTTTGTTGAATGTGTTTGACTTTCATTTGATTCGAAAAACTTTGTTTGAATGTGTTTGACTTTCATTAGATTCAATTAGCTTTGTTTGATTGTGTTTAACTTTCTTTTCATTCAATTAGATTTGTAGAATGCATATGACTTTCATGTGATTCAATCAGCTTTGTTGAATGCATTTGACTTTTATTTGATTCAAAAAGCTTTGTTTGAATGTGTTTGACTATTATTTGATTCAATTATCTTTGTAGAATGCATTTGACTTTCATTTGATTCAATTAGCTTTGTTGAAAGCATTTGACTTTCATATGATTCAAAAAGCTTTGTTTAATTGTGTTTGACTAGCATTTAATTCAATTAGATTTGTTTGATTGTGTTTAACTTTCATTTGATTCAATTAGCTTTGTTTAAAGCATTTGACTTTGATTTTATTCAAAAAGCTTTGTTTGAAGGTGTTTGACTTTCATTTGATTCAATTAGCTTTTTAGAATCCATTTGACTTTCATTTGATTTAATTAGTTTTGTTGAATGCATTTGACTTTCATTTGATTCAAAAAGCTTTGTTTGAATGTGTTTAACTTTCATTTGATTCAATTAGCTTTGTTTAAATGTGTTTGACTTTCATTTGATTCAATTAGGTTTTTAGAATGCATTTGACTTTCGTTTGATTCAATTAGCTTTGTTGAATGTATTTGACTTTCATATGATTAAAAAAGCTTTGTTTGAATGTGTTTGACTTTAACTTGATTCAATCAGCTTTGTCGAATGCATTTGACTTACATTTGATTCAATTAGCTTTGTTTGAATATGTTTGACATTCATTTGATTCAATTAGCTTTGTAGAATGCATTTGACTTTCATTTGATTCAATTAGCTTTGTTGAATGTATTTGACTTTCATTTGATTCAAAAAGCTTTGTTTGAATGTGTTTGACTTACATTAGATTCAATTAGTTTTGTTTGATTGTGTTTAACTTTCTTTTCATTCAATTAGATTTGTAGAATGCATTTGACTTTCATGTGATTCAATTAGCTTTGTTGAATGCATTTGACTTTTATTTGATTCAAAAAGCTTTGTTTGAATGTGTTTCACTATTATTTGATTCAATTATCTTTGTAGAATTCATTTGACTTTCATTTGATTCAATTAGGTTTGTTGAAAGCATTTGACTTTCATATGATTCAAAAAGCTTTGTTTAATTGTGTTTGACTAGCATTTAATTCAATTAGCTTTGTTTGATTGTGTTTAACATTCATTTGATCCAGTTAGCTTTGTAGAATGCATTTGACTTTCATTTGATTCAATTCGCTTTGTTTAAATGCATTTGACTTTCATATGATTCAAAAAGCTTTGTTTGAATGTGTCTGACTTTCATTTGATTCAAAAAGCTTTGTTTGAATCTGTTTGACTTTAACTTGATTCAATCAGCTTTGTCGAATGCATTTGACTTTCATTTGATTCAATTAGCTTTGTTTGAATGTGTTTGACATTCATTTGATTCAATTCGCTTTGTTAAATGCATTTGACTTTCATTTGATTCAAAAAGCTTTGTTTGAAAGTGTTTAACTTTCATTTGATTCAATTAGCTTTGTAGAAAGCATTTGACTTTCATTTGATTCAATTAGCTTTGTTCAATGTATTTGACTTTCATATGATTCATAACGTTTTGTTTGATTGTGTTTGACTTTCATTTGATTCAATTAGCTTTGTACAATGCATTTGACTTTTATTTGATTGAAATAGCATCTTTGAATGCATTTGACTTTAATTTGATTCAAAAAGCTTTGTTTAATTGTGTTTGACTTTCATTTGATACAATTAGCTTTGTACAATGCATTAGACTTTCATTTGATTCTATTAGCTTTGTTTGAATGTGTTTGACTTTCATTTGATTCAATTAGCTTTGTAGAATGCATTTGACTTTCATTTGATTAAATTAACTTTGTAGATTGCATTTGACTTTCATTTGATTCAATTAGCTTTGTAGAATGCATTTGACTTTCATTTGATTCACTTAGCTTTGTTGAATGTATTTGACTTTCATTTGATTCAAAAAGCTTTGTTTGAATGTGTTTGACTTACATTAGATTCAATTAGTTTTGTTTGATTGTGTTTAACTTTCTTTTCATTCAATTAGATTTGTAGAATGCATTTGACTTTCATGTGATTCAATTAGCTTTGTTGAATGCATTTGACTTTTATTTGATTCAAAAAGCTTTGTTTGAATGTGTTTGACTATTATTTGATTCAATTATCTTTGTAGAATTCATTTGACTTTCATTTGATAAAATTAGCTTTGTTGAAAGCATTTGACTTTCATATGATTCAAAAAGCTTTGTTTAATTGTGTTTGACTAGCATTTAATTCAATTAGATTTGTTTGATTGTGTTTAACTTTCATTTGATTCAATTAGCTTTGTTTAAAGCATTTGACTTTGATTTTATTCAAAAAGCTTTGTTTGAAGGTGTTTGACTTTCATTTGATTCAATTAGCTTTTTAGAATGCATTTGACTTTCATTTGATTTAATTAGTTTTGTTGAATGCATTTGACTTTCATTTGATTCAAAAAGCTTTGTTTGAATGTGTTTAACTTTCATTTGATTCAATTAGCTTTGTTTAAATGTGTTTGACTTTCATTTGATTCAATTAGCTTTGTAGAATGCATTTGACTTTCGTTTGATTCAATTAGCTTTGTTGAATGTATTTGACTTTCATATGATTAAAAAAGCTTTGTTTGAATGTGTTTGACTTTAACTTGATTCAATCAGCTTTGTCGAATGCATTTGACTTACATTTGATTCAATTAGCTTTGTTTGAATATGTTTGACATTCATTTGATTCAATTAGCTTTGTAGAATGCATTTGACTTTCATTTGATTCAATTAGCTTTGTTGAATGTATTTGACTTTCATTTGATTCAAAAAGCTTTGTTTGAATGTGTTTGACTTACATTAGATTCAATTAGTTTTGTTTGATTGTGTTTAACTTTCTTTTCATTCAATTAGATTTGTAGAATGCATTTGACTTTCATGTGATTCAATTAGCTTTGTTGAATGCATTTGACTTTTATTTGATTCAAAAAGCTTTGTTTGAATGTGTTTCACTATTATTTGATTCAATTATCTTTGTAGAATTCATTTGACTTTCATTTGATTCAATTAGGTTTGTTGAAAGCATTTGACTTTCATATGATTCAAAAAGCTTTGTTTAATTGTGTTTGACTAGCATTTAATTCAATTAGCTTTGTTTGATTGTGTTTAACATTCATTTGATCCAGTTAGCTTTGTAGAATGCATTTGACTTTCATTTGATTCAATTCGCTTTGTTTAAATGCATTTGACTTTCATATGATTCAAAAAGCTTTGTTTGAATGTGTCTGACTTTCATTTGATTCAAAAAGCTTTGTTTGAATCTGTTTGACTTTAACTTGATTCAATCAGCTTTGTCGAATGCATTTGACTTTCATTTGATTCAATTAGCTTTGTTTGAATGTGTTTGACATTCATTTGATTCAATTCGCTTTGTTAAATGCATTTGACTTTCATTTGATTCAAAAAGCTTTGTTTGAAAGTGTTTAACTTTCATTTGATTCAATTAGCTTTGTAGAAAACATTTGACTTTCATTTGATTCAATTAGCTTTGTTCAATGTATTTGACTTTCATATGATTCATAACATTTTGTTTGATTGTGTTTGACTTTCATTTGATTCAATTAGCTTTGTACAATGCATTTGACTTTTATTTGATTGAAATAGCATCTTTGAATGCATTTGACTTTAATTTGATTCAAAAAGCTTTGTTTAATTGTGTTTGACTTTCATTTGATACAATTAGCTTTGTACAATGCATTAGACTTTCATTTGATTCTATTAGCTTTGTTTGAATGTGTTTGACTTTCATTTGATTCAATTAGCTTTGTAGAATGCATTTGACATTCATTTGATAAAATTAGCTTTGTAGAATGCATTTGACTTTCATTTGATTCAATTAGCTTTGTAGAATGCATTTGACTTTCATTTGATTCAATTAGCTTTGTTGAATGTATTTGACTTTCATTTGATTCAAAAAGCTTTGTTTGAATGTGTTTGACTTACATTAGATTCAATTAGTTTTGTTTGATTGTGTTTAACTTTCTTTTCATTCAATTAGATTTGTAGAATGCATTTGACTTTCATGTGATTCAATTAGCTTTGTTGAATGCATTTGACTTTTATTTGATTCAAAAAGCTTTGTTTGAATGTGTTTGACTATTATTTGATTCAATTATCTTTGTAGAATTCATTTGACTTTCATTTGATTCAATTAGCTTTGTTGAAAGCATTTGACTTTCATATGATTCAAAAAGCTTTGTTTAATTGTGTTTGACTAGCATTTAATTCAATTAGCTTTGTTTGATTGTGTTTAACTTTCATTTGATTCAATTAGCTTTGTAGAATGCATTTGACTTTCATTTGATTCAATTCGCTTTGTTAAATGCATTTGACTTTCATATGAATCAAAAAGCTTTGTTTGAATGTGTCTGACTTTCATTTGATTCAAAAAGCTTTGTTTGAATCTGTTTGACTTTAACTTGATTCAATCAGCTTTGTCGAATGCATTTGACTTTCATTTGATTCAATTAGCTTTGTTTGAATGTGTTTGACATTCATTTGATTCAATTAGCTTTGTAGAATGCATTTGACTTTCATTTGATTCAATTAGCTTTGTCGAATGTATTTGACTTTCATATGATTCATAACGTTTTGTTTGATTGTGTTTGACCTTCATTTGATTCAATTAGCTTTGTATAATGCATTTGTCTTTCATTTGATTGAAATAGCATCTTTGAATGCATTTGACTTTAATTTGATTCAAAAAGCTTTGTTTAATTGTGTTTGACTTTCATTTGATACAATTAGCTTTGTCCAATGCATTAGACTTTCATTTGATTCAATTAGCTTTGTTTGAATGTGTTTGACTTTCATTTGATTCAATTAGCTTTGTAGAATGCATTTGACTTTCATTTGATTCAATTAGCTTTGTAGAATGCATTTGACTTTCGTTTGATTCAATTAGATTTGTTGAATGTATTTGACTTTCATATGATTCAAAAAGCTTTGTTTGAATGTGTTTGACTTTAACTTGATTCAATAAGCTTTGTCGAATGCATTTGACTTTCATTTGATTCAATTAGCTTTGTTTGAATGTGTTTGACATTCATTTGATTCAATTAGCTTTATAGAATGCATTTGACTTTCATTTGATTCAATTAGCTTTGTTGAATGTATTTGACTTTCATATGATTCATAACTTTTTGTTTGATTGTGTTTGACCTTCATTTGATTCAATTAGCTTTGTACAATGCATTTGACTTTCATTTGATTGAAATAGCATCTTTGAATGCATTTGACTTTCATTTGATTCAATTAGCTTTGTTTGAATGTGTTTGACATTCATTTGATTCAATTAGCTTTGTAGAATGCATTGGACTTTCATTTGATTCAATTAGCTTTGTTGAATGTATTTGACTTTTGTTTCGGGGTTTTCTGATGTCCTGCGGGAGAGTTACAACACCGAGACTGGAACCGGACGCCTGTACCTGCAAAACAACAGAGACTCCTGGTGGTGGGAGCTCCGCCTCCAACGGTCAAGTTAGTACTTGAGTAAGGAGTAATTAATGCGGAAATTAAAGTAGTTTGGTCTCTCTAGGTGAGAGTGTTTAATGCGTAATCCGTGTGTTTTTCCGTGTCTCCCCTCTTAATGAGGATTAAGAGGGGTATTTATAACCTCGGGAAGCCTGCCACTATCTAGGTTTGGGGTAAACCTAGGGCTGACTGGGCTTCTAAACAGGATTGGGCCTTGTTGGCCAGTTTTCCCATTTGGCATGGGTGGACACGTGGTGTGTCTCAATTGGTCCGTAGTGGACGAATCTGGGACTGACACGTGGCAGGCTCCTATTGGCCTACATGAAGGACACGTGGCGGAACCTGGTTGGTCCACTTGTCAGACGGTGATTGGTGGATAAAAATCCCCTAATCATTTGCCCCTCACAGGCGGCACGTGACTGGTCACGTGTCACCTGTGACAGGTGTCGCATGGTGACAGGCGACGGCCTGCAAAAGGTGTCGCCCTGCAATTGGCCGAGAGATATTTCCCGCCCAAATTTTGAATTTGGAAGTGACCCTTCGCCTTCTCACTTTGCCTATATAAGGGAGTGCTGACTTCGGTCATTTTCACATTTGAGAACCTTTGCGAGAGAACATTCGGGCCCCTGAACTTGCTCTGACACTTTGGACTTTGTTGCCTACCGCCTGCTCTGACAAACCGTTTACAAAGGACTTCAGACTTTCATCAACCGTCACTCATTCAGGTAACCGTTGGTTCTCTTACTCTTAACTTTTTCCTTTTATTTTTATTTTTTGAAATGGCCCCATGGAAGCACACGACACGGCCTAAGTTAGTGATCATCCGGTCACCGGGGACGGCTGAATCTAGGACTAGGAGTGCCGCCTGCCCTTTTCTGGACCCATCTTTGCCCTTTATACAAAGTCCGACTGTATCTGTGTCTATGCAGAACGTGATGGCCAGAACAAAAAAGACTGCTAGGATCTCAAACTCAGACGGCTCCTCCCAAAGGGTGCCAATTAGTGAAACATCTGACCAGACGCCAGATGTAGAAGTAAAACAAGGCGGCTGCCAAGCCGACAGTTCTGAGGGAGGGATCAAGGTGGTCCCTTCCCATTTCACAGTGGATATGTCAAACTATTCTCCTGCTCCTTCTAAGGGAGAGGAGGCGGGCCCCTCTGGGAGAGGGGAGGAGTCGTCCTCTTCTGACTCGTCTGAGGACGAGTCTGAGTCTAGCTCTTCTGGCCAATCTTATCCAGGCTCAGAAGAAAGAAACAGCCGCCTACAAGAGGCGAGGAGTTCTCATGCAGTTGAGAAGGGGGATAATTGGGCGGAGCCGTCCGCTTCTTATCGAGAGGAGAACACCCCTTACTACTGCACGGTACCCCGGGGCCGGATCACGGCCATGCAAGACAAAGTGGAGAGCTTTATCGCTAACCACCAAATGGGCCCCGGATTTTTACTGTTCGTGCCGGATCCAGAAGACACTGTCGTCTGGCCGGCTGGTACCAGCTACGATGGCGCCTGTTTTGGCTGCTATGTGGCGGCCATCAAGGCTGGACTGCGCTTCCCATTACATCCGGTTGTTCAGCGGATTTTGGATGGGTATGATTTGGGGTTATGGCAGCTAGCCCCCAACTCTTGGGTCAACGTACTCGGCTATGTGGCCGGGTGCGAAATGTACGGGGTGGAGCCAAGCTTTGAGGCTTTCGCCCACATGAACTACCTCAGCCGGACCCCTAAGTCGGGCGGTACCGGCTGGTATCAATTGACGAGTCACAGGGGCTACCTCATGACGAGAGGTAAAGCGAACAAGTGGAAGGATTGGCGGAACACCTTCCTTATTATTGAGAGTTCAGACATAGAGCTGAACAAACGTTTTAACAGGTGGAATAGGAATCCGCCTCTCCTTGCAGGCGGCCGAAGCATGCCGCCTGTTCCCCCAAAGGCTAAAAAAGAGATCCTAGACAAAGGACTCTTCAAAGTAGAGACTAGGGTGAACTCTACTTCAGGGGTACGAGAACAAGTACCACTAAACTGCGTCCCGAGCTTCAAGTGGCTCTATGATGAGTACTTTTTGGCCGCCTGTGGCCTCAGCAGTCGGTGCTCTAGAGGTAGCCGGCCTGACGAATACTCTGTTTTTTCACGCTTTGTTTACTTGGTATTTTTACTAACTTTGCTGTTTATTTTTTTTTTTTTTTTTTGCAGCTGACGCCATGAGTAAAATAACAGCATCCAAGACTGCGGCGGCCATGTTGCGGGCCTCTCTCATGCAACAGTCTTGTACCGACTCCCCCAACAAGGGGGCACCCTTGGTAGGCCTTGAAACTCTTCCTCTTTTTGGAGTAGTTGTCTTATGCATATACTAACTCCTTTTTTTTTTTTTTTTTTTTTTTTTTTTTCAGTCGGGCACTCCAAGAGCTTCTTCCTCGCAACAGCCGGACCCCAAGGCCCGGAGAACGACTGTTGCAAGCTCTCCTGGGTCTTCCAGGAAAACAGTGGCGGCTGAGAAGCAGCCGGCCACTTCTTCTAAAACTCCGGCGGGGCCGCCTAAAAGTATGGACAATTTCCTTGTAAAAATTTTTTACCTGTTTCCTTCTTGACTAGGTCTAACTTGCTTTTTTTTTTACGCTTGATGCAGCCGGCCCTCAGGAGCCTGACTTGGTAGAGGTAGCCAAGTCCATGATAAAAGCAGTGCCTCCATCTGAAAGGGAGGCGGTCAGGGGTGTCGGCACCCTTCACCTTGATGGGATTGCAGGGGTCCTTGCTGAGGTATACTTAGCATTTTTGAGTAGTTGAATTCCAGGACGCCTGTTATGTTTTTGTTTGGAAACTGACGCATGTTTTCTCTTTACTTAGCCCTGCTCCGAGTGAACGGCCTTCGCAAGCCGCTTGATCGGAAGAATAAAGAGGTAAAGGCTGCAAAAGCTATGGCCGCCTCTAACTGTGATAAGGCAATGTTTCAAATTGCCCAAAATGAAGTTCTGACCATTGATATTCTTTATTATCAGGCGCAGGCTGCCGCCGCTATCCGGGCCCAGTTAGAGGCGGCCCAGAAGAGGAACAGCGAGCTGGAGGCGACCGTCTCCAACCTCAAGGCCGAGCTTAAACCTCTCCGCCAAAAAATGTTCTCATACGAAGTCATGGAGAAATCCTTGGCTAGCGTAAAGGAACGCCTGGTGACTCAGGAGAAGAGTCTCACTAAAGAGCTCTCGGAGAAGGCTGAGCAAGAGAAGAGAGAGCTCGTCCGAGAGATGATGGAAGACTCTTCCCAGATCCAGCGTATGACCTGGAGCCGCCTCTTCCCCAATGCCGACTTTGCCTCTTGGGAGAAAACGTACCGCCAGTGCTCTGAAACATATAATCAAGAGATCCTGGCGGCTGCTGAGGACGAGGCGTTCGAGGAGGGCTTGGAGGTGGAGGAACAGCCGGTAGTGGCGCTTGTGCCACTTGGGGGCAAGGCATCGAAAAAGAATGCAGCGGAGGCCGAGTCCAGCAAGAAGAATGCTGACCAGGCGGACGCTGCTAATGTTGAAGATTTGCCCCCTTCTTAAGCTTTTATGTCTTCTTTTCACGGCCTGCGTGCCGTTTACTTGTATTTACCCGGCCAGGGGGCCGGGGGTCTGAATATTTTACTCTTCTTTAATGCAATTTAATTTGGCTCAAAATTTGTCTAAGTGTTGAATTTTTGATATTGAATTGCACACTATATCGACTGTTTTGCATGGCCGATTGTAGACAGATACGGATGGTTAGTCACTCCGCCTATGCCCCTGGACGACTGGTTGTCTGTTTCCAAACTAGGCGATCAGTCGACCATTTATTTAATCGGTATTCGATCCGTTTAAAAGACTGGATAACCTTTAGGCAGGCGGTCCGTTATTTGTAAAATTAACTAAGTAAAAAAGAGTTTTCTTACTTGTGTTTTGTAGGCTAGACTTTAGGCAGTCTATGACTGGATTACCTTTAGGCAGGCGGTCCTGTCATTTGTAAAATTTACTAAGTAAGAAAGGGTATTCTTACTTGTATTTTGTAGGCTATAGGCAGTCTAGGACGACTGTTTCCTATCATAATCAGTGTGAATAGGTGTTGCATGAACTTTTTAATTTCATACTAAAAATTTTTAAGGGGTGACTAAGTAAATATGGCTCTTACCTAGTCGCCTAGTGACTGAGTAGTAGAGGTATCAAGCGGTGGGTACCGGTTGTTCCCCTTTATTCGCCAATGTTTGTTGGCTATTAACTCGAATGGAAACCTAGTAGGAACAGTGGTTTGAGTGCCCTTGTTTGCCAAAAAACAGGTGGTCTACTCAAACTTTTTAGGTTCCATACCAAGTTTGAGAGAGTGACTATGAGTTAACGTTGGTGTTACTCAGTCGTCCTCATTCTAGATTGAGTAGTAGAGGTACCAGGCGGCAAAGGCCGTCTGGACCCCTTGATTTTCCAATGTTTGTTGGCTATTAACTCAAGAGGTACCCCCTGCATTTATCCCAAGTAATACAGGCGGTCATCCGACTCAGATGTCAACTGTTAACACTAGTTTGGTTAGTGATAAAAGTTATCCTTGTCTCAAAAGCGGCTACGTGGTTGCCCTTGGGGACAGTCGTATAGGTGCCGTGTGACTAGTTTATAGAACAATGTTCCACCCAAAAGGGAGCTGCTCTCTGCGACGAATTTCATCCGGATGGATGCCGTCGGACGCCTGCTATAATGTTGGGACAGGTCGAATTGAATTTTTATATTTTGATCAGTTGGCTTGACACCTGGTCTGATCATGTTTTTGATAGTTCTTGGTGAACTAGATTATGTGAGGGTAGCCGGTTGAGTGAAACAAGCGGCGTGCCCCTCTTAAACATAGAGAGTAGCCGACTGTTTGTCAGTTGGCATGCCCCTCTTAAAGTAAAAATGAATTTAAACTTGGAGAGTAGCCGACTGTTTGTCAGTTGGCATGCCCCTCTTAATACAAAATTGAATAGTAAGAATGCAAACTTTATTCAAGTAGTCCTTGACTTTACATTTTTCAAAAGAAATATTTCTTGAGATTATCTATGTTCCAGGTTCGAGGTAACGGCTGGCCGTCTGATGTTTCCAGACGGTAGGTACCGTCTCTAACCTCTTCATATATTCGGTAGGGGCCTTCCCAGTTGGGAGTTAGCTTGCCAGACTCGTTAGCCCTTCCAACAGCTTCCATTTTTCTAAGTACAAAGTCCCCCACTTTGAGTGGACGCCTGTGCACTTTTTGTTGTACGATCGAGTCATTCTCAAGCGGTAAATCTCATGGCGTAAGACAGCATTGCCCCTCTTTTCAGGGAGTGAGTCTAATGCCAGACGCATGGCTTCCCAGTTTGCCTCTTCGTCATATAGCATTACTCGAAGAGTTGGCTCGTAGTGTTCTATTGGAAGAACAGCTTCCGCGCCATAAGTTAGAATGAAAGGAGTTTCTCCAGTCGCCCCTATTTCAGTCGTCCTAATGGCCCAGAGAACATGTGGTAGTTCATCCGCCCATAGGCCGCCTGCTCGTTCAATCTTTTTCTTCAGACCGTCTGAGATGATTTTATTAAAGGCTTCTACTTGGCCGTTTGCTTGTGGACGGCCGACAGATGCAAAGCAATGTGCAATTCCTTGGTCACCCAACCAGCTTTTGAGAACAGGCGTCTCAAATTGGGGACCATTATCAAAAACCATAGACATGGGAACCCCGAACCGAGTGATGACATTTCTCCAAATAAAAGAAATTACATCCTTCGTCTTGATTCCCTTAACGGCCTCCGCCTCTACCCATTTAGTGAAGTAGTCGACGGCAACAAGTATGTACCTTCTTCCGCCTGCAGCAGGCGTATATGGACCCAGAATATCCATGCCCCACTTAGCAAACGGTAGGGGGCTATGAATGGTGGTGAGATCAGTAGCCGGACGGTGAATTAGTTTGCCAAACCTTTGACACTTATCACACTTTTTCACCATCTCCATGGCATCAGCTTCTATGGTAGGCCAGAAGTAGCCCTGGCGCCTTGCCCGTTGAGCAAGCGTTCTTCCGCCTATATGCGAAGCACAGAAACCAGAGTGAAGGTCATCTAGTATCTCTCGCCCTTTTTCTGGAGTAACACACTTTAAGAAGGGTTGAAGGTACCCTCTTTTGTGAAGTTCTCCCTTTATCATTTCAAAATTGGTGGCTCGTCTTTTCAGTACTGCCGCCTGTTGATGATCATCCGGCAGGGTACCGTTTGTCAGATATGCCCTAATTGGATCCATCCAGGTTGAGCTTCTGTCTAGGATTCCAATAGGGTCTCCCTCAATGCTTCTCTTTTCCACTACTTCCCAAAAAACGGTTCGAGGAGTATCACAAGAGGCGGATGATGCTAATTTTGAAAGCGCATCCGCTTGGTTATTTTCTGATCTCGGTACTTGGACCAGATTGAAATCCTCAAGGGAGCCGACTGCTTGACGGACCGCCTGTAAATACTTGATCATGGCCGGATGGGTCGCTTCGTATTCGCCATTGTACTGACTCACTATCAATTGTGAATCAGAACAGGCGTCTATTTTTCTTGCCCCTGTCGCCTTGCACATGCGGATTCCGGCTAGTAAAGCTTCATATTCTGCCTCATTGTTTGAAGCCTGAAAACTGAAACGTAAAGCATACTCGTACCTGTCGCCCTCCGGCGACTGACATATGACGCCTGCTCCACAACCAGTTGAAGTGGAGCTTCCATCCACATATACCTTCCAGACTTGGTCTGGAACTTGCGAGTCAGGGGGACGAGTCATTTCAACAATAAAGTCAGCAAAGGCTTGCCCCTTCACTGCTTTTCTAGGCTCGAAGGTAACTTCGAGACTCTGTATTTCTATAGCCCATTTGATCATTCGGCCCGACGACTCCATGGTGGTCAGTGGCCGCTTGATCTGTTGATCTGTATACACGACGACTGCATGCGCCAAAAAGTAGGGCTTTAATTTTTTAACAGCCATGAAGAGTGCAAGACCAAACTTCTCCACCAAGGGATACCTTAACTCGGCATTTTTCAACACATGGCTGACAAAGTAGACCGGGAGCTGACAGTCGTCTCTTTCAGCAAGCAGAACAGCGCTTAACGCATGATCAGAGACGGCCAGGTACATGTAGAGTACTTCTTTTGGCAAAGGGCTGATTAGCCTTGGCAAGGAATGCAAGTGAACTTTCAACTTTTGGAAGGCCGCCTCAGCATCCGGCCCCCATTCAAACCTTGCCTTTTTCTTAATTGCCTGGAAAAAGTATAGGCATTTGTCGCCTGATCGACTTAGGAATCTACCCAAGGCCGCCAGACAACCTGTTAGCTTCTGAACCTCTCGGACGGTGCGGGGCGACTGCATGTCGATGACCGCCTGCACCTTCTCAGGGTTCGCATCTATTCCTCTCTGAGTAATGAGAAATCCGAGAAATTTCCTAGACTCAACTCCAAAGACGCATTTCTTGGGATTAAGCATGACATGGTGCCGCCTGAGTGTGGCGAAAGTTTCTCGGAGGTCCGACAGATGATCTTTCTGAAGTTTAGATTTGACAATCATATCATCAATATATGCCTCAACATTTCTCCCAATCTGATCAAAGAACACAGTGTTTATCATTCGTTGGAAGGTGGCCGGGGCATTCTTAAGACCAAACGGCATGACCGTGTAACAGTATAACCCTTGATCAGTGACGAAGGCCGTCTTCTCCTGATCTTTCTTCCATAAAGGGATTTGATGGAAACCCGAGTAGGCGTCCATAAAACTCATCAAAGCATGGCCGGCTGTTGAGTCGACCAGGTTGTCAATTTTAGGCAGAGGGTAACTGTCTTTTGGGCACGCCTTGTTTAAGTCTGTGTAGTCTACACACATTCGCCAGGTACCATTCGGCTTTTTAACAAGCACAACATTTGCAACCCAGTCTGGGAAGTAACATTGCCGAATGAATCCTGCATCAAGTAATTTTTTAACTTCGGCGGCTGCCGCCTGACTTCTTTCTTCGCCATGGTTCCGCTTCTTCTGCCTTACCGGCTTCTTTTTTGGATCCAAAGCTAGTTTATGTACCGCCAGCTCAGAACTAATGCCTGGCATTTCATGGACTTCGAATGCAAAGATGTCCTTGTATTCTCTCAAGAGATTGTGAAAGTCTTCACCCAGGACCCCTAGAGCAGTCGTCCCAACTTTAACTGTTTTGTCAGGACGTGAGACATCTAAGATCAGGTCCGTATGCTCACCAGCTGGCTGAGGACGGAACTCATCCGACCGCTCCTCTGCCAATGATTGCTATTTTTTATCTTTTCTTGTGGCTCCCATCTGGGACGCCTTTCTTTTCTTGCCGCCTGCTTCTTGAACAGGCGCATTATCCTTGACATTGTCAAAGGCAGTTTTTCCTCCACTGGACCCAGCGGCCATAGCAGTGGGCTTGACATCCGAGAGATAGCACTCTCGGGCCATCCTCTGATCTCCCCTTAGGGAGCCGACTGTTCCATTATCCCTCTCAAACTTGAGCAGCATAAGAGATGGGATTATTACAGCCTTGGAATTATTTAAGGTTGGTCGTCCCAGAATCATGTTGTAGGCCGAGAGTTCTTCTACCACCAGGAACCGGACTACCATGTGTCATCCTTCCCCTTTTTCACCCAGGCGGATGGGTAGATCTACTCGTCCTACAGGGTGGACGACTCCCCCTCCAAACCCTACTAGAGGGTGGGAGGCCGGATGTATACAATCAGTTTTGTACTTCAGTTTGGAGAGGCATTTGCTACTGATAAGATCTGAGGAGCTTCCAGTATCTATGAGAATTCGGCCAACTCTTTGATTGGCCACTTTACATTCAATGACGATAGAGTCGTCATGCGGCCCCCTGACCCCTCCTAGATCTTCTTCAGTAATGACAATCTCAGGAAATGAATTTATGGAGGGCCGTTCTGGGTGAACGGAATTTATATCCAGCCGCCTGATATTGTCTTTGTTGCCCCTAATAGTGGGACCTCCTCCTGCAAAGCCGCCTGCAATAGTGTAGACGACTGCATCATCTGTATCAGAGCTGTCGGCCTGTTGATTCTTTTTGGCCGACTGTTTTTTCGAGGAGGTGTTCCCCGTGGATTTCTTGACAAAAGAGTCAAGATCACCTTGCTCAGCCAGGCGGTCCAGATACCGCATGAGACTGATGCATTCGTTGGTGTGATGACCAACATCTTCATGATAATCACAGAATTTTTCCTGGTTCCGATTGCTTGCAGAACCCTTCATGGGGACCGGCTTCTCAATAGAGATCCGTCCCTTGATTTCTTTCAGGATAGCTTTGCTATCCTTGTTAAACGCATACTTTGGGGAGTATGGCTTGAATTCTTTTTTCTTCTTCTGGGCCGGCTGTTTAGAGGAATCAGCCGCCCAGACCTCTTTTCTCTTCTTTAGATCTTTGTTTGACGACTGTATCTGTCGTCCTTCTCTTTTGTCGAACTTTTTCCCGTCCGACTGTTTTGCTGTACTACAAAGATCAGTCGCCTGTATGTAGGCTTCTGCTTCAATCAAGGCCTCCTGAAGAGTCGCCACCCTCTTTCGAACCAGATCGAATTTGAAGGTCGACCCGTCTTTGAGACCCCTGAAAAAATCAGTATAGGCCACCTCATCTGGTAACCCTTGAATCTGTATTCTCATCAGGTTAAACCGCCTGATGTAGGATCGAAGCCCCTCCTTCTCACCCTGCTGAATTGTTCCCAAATCAAGGGTCGTCTTCTTCGCAGGAATGTTCATGGCGAAGTTGGAGGTGAACAAGTAAGCAAGCGTCCTGAAGTTGTTTACACAACCAGTCGGCAGGTTGCCGAACCATTGCTGTGCAATTCCTTTGAGAGTCGCTGGAAAACACTTGCACCAAGTGGGATCATCCAACCCTTGAAGGTACATTAGGTTGGAGAATGCCATCAGATGGTCTTCTGGGTTAGTAGTGCCATCATAGGCGCCTACTAACACATTTTTCACTTTGGCCGGCTGAGTGGCTTCAGTGATTTCCTTGGAGAAGGCCGACGGCTGTTCACCAAGTCTAAGCAACCGTAGCTGCCAGTCCAAAGGTTGGACATTTTTAGCTGCCTGTCCACCAAACGGAGGTGGCGGCATAAAATACTGTTGTTGTGGTACAAACGGTAAGTTTGGTACCGCCTGGCCGCTATGAAAGCCGGACTGACGGGAGGTACCGCCTGACTGACTCTCATGATACGACTGGGTATGCCTCATCGAGGTATTTCGCAGACTTTCTTGGAATTCGGAAGTAGAGGCCGACTCAGACAGTCGGTCATTCTTCTTCTGCTCTAACAGCAGACGAGCGTCTGTGTATGTTTTCTTCGACCCGTCCGCCTGAATGTGACGGACAGGTTTCCTTTTCCCTGGAGTAGGAAAATGGTATTTTGTGAGATCAAGGGCAGGCGGCTCCCACTTCCTGGATCTAGGATGAGGAGTTCCCTCTCGTCCTTGAACCGACTTCCTCTTGCCTGAAGTGGAAGGTTTCGTAGCCGACTGTCCCTTGGGCGGTGCAGGCTTCTTATTTAGCAATTCTTGAATCTCTCCCTTGAAGTCCCTCATGAAGGTCATGAGTTCGTTCCTGGTGATGGGAGCAGACCCATCAGTCGCCTGCTGCCGAATAGGCGGTGCGCCTGCTGGCTCGCTTTCAGTTTGAAAATGCTCCCGTTCCGTCCTTTCGGTCTGACGGGTACGTCGGGCCCTTAGGGTCCCGTCTGGAGCTGTGCGAGCTTCAACTTCAAGTTCATTGTCAGTGTCATGGTCCGACTGGACTTGAGGGTCGTCTAGGGGACGCCTCTCTTCAAAAGTCGGTACAAACGTGGATGCCATCTCAGAAGTACTCTCCCCACAGACGGCGCCAAAATATTTCGGGGTTTTCTGATGTCCTGCGGGAGAGTTACAACACCGAGACTGGAACCGGACGCCTGTACCTGCAAAACAACGGAGACTCCTGGTGGTGGGAGCTCCGCTTCCAACGGTCAAGTTAGTACTTGATTAAGGAGTAATTAATGCGGAAATTAAAGTAGTTTGGTCTCTCTAGGTGAGAGTGTTTAATGCGTAATCCGTGTGTTTTTCCGTGTCTCCCCTCTTAAAGAGGATTAAGAGGGGTATTTATAACCTCGGGAAGCGTGCCACTATCTAGGTTTGGGGTAAACCTAGGGCTGACTGGGCTTCTAAACAGGATTGGGCCTTGTTGGCCAGTTTTCCCATTTGGCATGGGTGGACACGTGGTGTGTCTCAATTGGTCCGTAGTGGACGAATCTGGGACTGACACGTGGCAGGCTCCTATTGGCCTACATGAAGGACACGTGGCGGAACCTGGTTGGTCCACTTGTCAGACGGTGATTGGTGGATAAAAATCCCCTAATCTACTTTCATATGATTCATAACGTTTTGTTTGATTGTGTTTGACCTTCATTTGATTCAATTAGCTTTGTACAATGCATTTGACTTTCATTTGATTGAAATAACATCTTTGAATGCATTTGACTTTAATTTGATTCAAAAAGCTTTTTTTAATTGTGTTTGATTTTCATTTGATACAATTAAGTTTGTCCAATGCATTAGACTTTCATTTGATTCAATTAGCTTTGTTTGAATGTGTTTGACTTTCATTTAATTCAATTAGCTTTGTAGAATGCATTTGACTTTCATTTGATTCAATTCGATTTGTTAAATGCATTTGACTTTCATATGATTCAAAAAGCTTTGTTTGAATGTGTCTGACTTTCATTTGATTCAAAAAGCTTTGTTTGAATCTATTCGACTTTAACTTGATTCAATCAGCTTTGTCGAATGCATTTGACTTTCATTTGATTCAATTAGCTTTTTTGAATGTGTTTGACATTCATTTGATTCAATTAGCTTTGTTGAATGCATTTGACTTTCATTTGATTCAATCAGCTTTGTAGAATGCATTTGACTTTCGTTTGATTCAATTAGCTTTGTTGAATGTATTTGTTTTTCATATGATTCAAAAAGCTTTGTTTGAATGTGTTTGACTTTAACTTGATTCAATCAGCTTTGTCGAATGCATTTGACTTTCATTTGATTCAATTAGCTTTGTTAGAATGTGTTTGACATTCATTTGATTCATAACGTTTTGTTTGATTGTGTTTGACCTTCATTTGATGCAATTAGCTTTGTACAATGCATTTGACTTTCATTTGATTGAAATAGCATCTTTGAATGCATTTGACTTTAATTTGATTCAAAAAGCTTTGTTTAATTGTGTTTGACTTTCATTTGATACAATTAGCCTTGTCCAATGCATTAGACTTTCATTTGATTCAATTAGCTTTGTTTGAATGTGTTTGACTTTCATTTGATTCAATTAGCTTTGTAGAATGCATTTGACTTTCATTTGATTCAATTAACTTTGTTGAATATGTTTGACTTTCATTTGATTCGAAAAGCATTGTTTGAATGTGTTTGACCTTCATTAGATTCAATTAGCTTTGTTTGATTGTGTTTAACTTTCTTTTCATTCAATTAGATCTGTAGGATGCATTTGACTTTCATGTGATTCAATTAGCTTTGTTGACTGCATTTGACTTTTATTTGATTTAAAAAGTTTTGTTTGAATGTGTTTGACTATTATTTGATTCAATTATCTTTGTAGAATGCATTTTGCTTTCATTTGATTCAATTAGCTTTGTTGAAAGCATTTGACTTTCATATGATTCAAAAAGCTTTGTTTAATTGTGTTTGACTAGCATTTAATTCAATTAGCTTTGTTTGATTGTGTTTAACTTTCATTTGATTCAGTTAGCTTTGTAGAATGCATTTGACTTTCATTTGATTCAATTCGCTTTGTTAAATGCATTTGACTTTCATATGATTCAAAAAGCTTTGTTTGAATGTGTCTGACTTTCATTTGATTCAAAAAGCTTTGTTTGAATCTGTTTGACTTTAACTTGATTCAATCAGCTTTGTCGAATGCATTTGACTTTCATTTGATTCAATTAGCTTTTTTGAATGTGTTTGACATTCATTTGATTCAATTAGCTTTGTAGAATGCATTTGACTTTCATTTGATTCAATTAGCTTTGTAGAATGCATTTGACTTTCGTTTGATTCAATTAGCTTTGTTGAATGTATTTGACTTTCATATGATTCAAAAAGCTTTGTTTGAATGTGTTTGACTTTAACTTGATTCAATCAGCTTTGTCGAACGCATTTGACTTTCATTTGATTCAATTAGCTTTGTTTGATTGTGTTTAACTTTCATTTGATTCAGTTAGCTTTGTAGAATGCATTTGACTTTCATTTGATTCAATTCGCTTTGTTTGAATGCATTTGACTTCATATGATTCAAAAAGCTTTGTTTGAATGTGTCTGACTTTCATTTGATTCAAAAAGCTTTGTTTAATTATGTTTGACTTTCATTTGATACAATTAACTTTGTACAATGCATTAGACTTTCATTGATTCAATTAGCTTTGTTTGAATGTGTTTAACTTTCATTTGATTCAATTAGCTTTCTAGAATGCATTTGACTTTCATTTGATTTAATTAACTTTGTTGAATTTGTTTGACATTCATTTGATTCAATTAGCTTTTTTTGAAGGTGTTTGACTTTCATTTGATTCAATTAGCTTTTTAGAATGCATTTGACTTTCATTTGATTTAATTAGTTTTGTTGAATGCATTTGACTTTCATTTGATTCAAAAAGCTTTGTTTGAATGTGTTTAACTTTCATTTGATTCAATTAGCTTTGTTTAAATGTGTTTGACTTTCATTTGATTCAATTAGCTTTGTAGAATGCATTTGACTTTCGTTTGATTCAATTAGCTTTGTAGAATGCATTTAACTTTCATTTGATTCAATTAGCTTTGTAGAATGCATTTGACTTTCGTTTGATTCAATTAGCTTTGTTGAATGTATTTGACTTTCATATGATTCAAAAAGCGTTGTTTGAATGTGTTTGACTTTAACTTGATTTAATCAGCTTTGTCGAATGCATTTGAATTTCATTTGATTCAATTAGCTTTGTTTGAATGTGTTTGACATTCATTTGATTCAATTAGCTTTGTAGAATGCGTTTGATTTTCATTTGATTCAATTAGCTTTGTTGAATGTATTTGACTTTCATATGTCTCATAACGTTTTGTTTGATTGTGTTTGACCTTCATTTGATTCAATTAGCTTTGTACAATGCATTTGACTTTCATTTGATTGAAATAGCATCTTTGAATGCATTTGACTTTAATTTGATTCAAAAAGCTTTGTTTAATTGTGTTTGACTTTCATTTGATACAATTAGCTTTGTCCAATGCATTAGACTTTCATTTGATTCAATTAGCTTTGTTTGAATGTGTTTGACTTTCATTTGATTCAATTAGCTTTGTAGAATGCATTTGACTTTCATTCGATTCAATTAACTTTGTTGAATGTGTTTGACTTTCATTTGATTCAAAAAGCTTTGTTTGAATGTGTTTGACTTTCATTAGATTCAATTAGCTTTGTTTGATTGTGTTTAACTTTCTTTTCATTCAATTAGATTTGTAGAATGCATTTGACTTTCATGTGATTCAATTAGCTTTGTTGAATGCATTTGACTTTTATTTGATTCAAAAAGCTTTGTTTGAATGTGTTTGACTATTATTTGATTCAATTATCTTTGTAGAATGCATTTGGCTTTAATTTGATTCAATTAGCTTTGTTGAAAGCATTTGACTTTCATATGATTCAAAAAGCTTTGTTTAATTGTGTTTGACTAGCATTTAATTCAATTAGCTTTGTTTGATTGTGTTTAACTTTCATTTGATTCTGACCAATATGGTCAAAGTTCTAATGTTCAAGATGGTCCGAGTGGTCAAGGCCTTGAGGTCCAAGTTCAAGGCAATACAAAGGAATTATTTCTGTCCAAATCGTTCCTTAATCCTTTGCACGGTTTTGGTCCGAAAGTTTTTACAAGGGGTTGCACTTCACTTAGTGTAATTAACCTTGTAGAAAGTATCTAGCAAGTGACGGTTTTCCCATCTCCAAATGCACGTTTAATGGGCATCGGTTACAAGCTAAATTGGTGGCGGTTTGGGCGTATTTTATGCTAGCCGTTTGTAAGTTACTTGGGCTGATTAAAGTAGCGTGTTTCATGGCACTTGTTGGGCGTGAATTATGGAGTTTGTTGGCTGAACATTGCACCTCATTATTCGGGGGTTATGTGTGGGAATTGTTGCTGGAATAAAGGCATTAAAATAGGAGTTACAAAGCTTGAATAAAAGGCGTGAATCAAGGCCTTGAATTGGGAGTTACAAAAGTTTGAAGAGTAGCTGTTTTGGGCGTGTGTGAGATGCTCTTTGGATGCTATTTTGGCTGGTCATTTTCCCTTGTTTCAAGCCTAGTTTTTAGTTCTTTTATTTAGTTTAATTATGTTTGTAATGGAGTAAAGTGGGACGTGTATTAACCACTTATTTCCTTAGTTAATTTCTTTTTGTTTATTTCATTTTGTTAATTAAAGTAGGCAAGTGAAAAGGTTGTATTGATGCTATAAATAGCATACTTTGAATGAATGAAAAAGAATCGAAGATTATTTGCCTAAAACGTGTGTTTTGTTAATTGAAGTGACTTGAGTTTAGTTCACTTTGTTTTCCAAATTTGAGTATCCGAATTTGAAGAGTGTTAGTTTTGGTGAGAGTTCCCAAGATTAAGACTTATAGTTTATGATTTGGTGAGAGTTCCCTTATCTAGACTATTCCAAGCAAACGAGTGAGAGTTCCTCTTTGCTATATCCTTAGCTTAGGGTGAGAGTTCCCCTAACTAAACTGATCACTTGATAACTGTTACTTAAAATCATTTGACCCGTTTTAACTTATTATTGTTGTAACAAGGTTTCTCATCTTGTTTACACATCAGATTCAGTTAGCTTTGTGGAATGCATTTGACTTTCATTTGATTCAAATAGCTTCTTTGAATGCATTTGACTTTAATTTGATTCAATTAGCTTTGTTGAATGCATTTGATTTTCATTTGATTTAAAAAGCTTTGTTTGAATTTATTTGACTTTCGTTTGATTCAATTAGCTTTGTTTGATTGTGTTTGACTTTCATTTGATTCAATTAGCTTTGTAGAATGCATTAGACTTTTATTTGATTCCAAAAGCTTTGTTTGAATGTTTTTGACTTTCATTTGATTCAATTAGCTTTGTTTAAAGCATTTGACTTTGATTTTATTCAAAAACCTTTGTTTGATGGTGTTTGACTTTCCTTTGACTCAATTAGCTTTTTAGAATGCATTTGACTTTCATTTGATTTAATTAGTTTTGTTGAATGCATTTGACTTTCATTTGATTCAAAAAGCTTTGTTTGAATGTGTTTAACTTTCATTTGATTCAATTAGCTTTGTTTAAATGTGTTTGACTTTCATTTGATTCAATTAGCTTTGTAGAATGCATTTGACTTTCGTTTGATTTAATTAGCTTTTTTGAATGTATTTAACTTTCATATGATTCAAAAAGCTTTGTTTGAATGTGTTTGACTTTAACTTGATTCAATTAGCTTTTTCGAATGCACTTGACTTTCATTTGATTCAATTAGCTTTGTTTGGATGTGTTTGACATTCATTTGATTCAATTACCTTTGTAGAATGCATTTGACTTTCATTTGATTCAATTAGCTTTGTTGAATGTATTTGACTTTCATATGATTCATGACGTTTTGTTTGATGTTGTTTGACCTTTATTTGATTCAATTAGCTTTGTACAATGCATTCGACTTTCATTTGATTGAAATAGCATCTTTGAATGCATTTGACTTTAATTTGATTCAAAAAGCTTTGTTTAATTGTGTTTGACTTTCATTTGATACAATTAGCTTTGTACAATGCATTAGACTTTCATTTGATTCAATTAACTTTGTTGAATGTGTTTGACTTTCATTTGATTCAAAAAGCTTTGTTTGAATGTGTTTGACTTTCATTAGATTTTATTAGCTTTGTTTGATTGTGTTTAACTTTCTTTTCATTCAATTAGCTTTGTAGAATGCATTTGACTTTCATGTGATTCAATCAGCTTTGTTGAATGCATTTGACTTTCATTTGATTCAATTAGCTTTGTTTAAAGCATTTGACTTTGATTTTATTCAAAAAGCTTTGTTTGAAGGTGTTTGACTTTCATTTGATTCAATTAGCTTTTTAGAATGAATTTGACTTTCATTTGATTTAATTAGTTTTGTTGAATGCATTTGACTTTCATTTGATTCAAAAAGCTTTGTTTGAATGTATTTAACTTTCATTTGATTCAATTAGCTTTGTTTAAATGTGTTTGACTTTCATTTGATTCAATTAGCGTTGTAGAATGCATTTGACTTTCGTTTGATTCAATTAGCTTTGTTGAATGTATTTGACTTTCATATGATTAAAAAAGCTTTGTTTGAATGTGTTTGACTTTAACTTGATTCAATCAGCTTTGTCGAATGCATTTGACTTTCATTTGATTCAATTAGCTTTGTTTTAATATGTTTGACATTCATTTGATTCAATTAGCTTTGTAGAATGCATTTGACTTTCATTTGATTCAATTAGCTTTGTTGAATGTATTTGACTTTCATTTGATTCAAAAAGCTTTGTTTGAATGTGTTTGACTTACATTAGATTCAATTAGTTTTGTTTGATTGTGTTTAACTTTCTTTTCATTCAATTAGATTTGTAGAATGCATTTGACTTTCATGTGATTCAATTAGCTTTGTTGAATGCATTTGACTTTTATTTGATTCAAAAAGCTTTGTGTGAATGTGTTTGACTATTAATTGATTCAATTATCTTTGTAGAATTCATTTGACTTTCATTTGATTCAATTAGCTTTGTTGAAAGCATTTGACTTTCATATGATTCAAAAAGCTTTGTTTAATTGTGTTTGACTAGCATTTAATTCAATTAGCTTTGTTTGATTGTGTTTAACTTTCATTTGATTCAGTTAGCTTTGTAGAATGCATTTGACTTTCATTTGATTCAATTCGCTTTGTTTGAATGCATTTGACTTTCATATGATTGAAAAAGCTTTGTTTGAATGTGTCTGACTTTCATTTGATTCAAAAAGCTTTGTTTGAATCTGTTTGACTTTAACTTGATTCAATCAGCTTTGTCGAATGCATTTGACTTTCATTTGATTCAATTAGCTTTTTTGAATGTGTTTGACATTCATTTGATTCAATTAGCTTTGTAGAATGCATTTGACTTTCATTTGATTCAATTAGCTTTGTAGAATGCATTTGACTTTCGTTTGATTCAATTAGCTTTGTGGAATGTATTTGACTTTCATATGATTCAAAAAGCTTTGTTGAATGTGTTTGACTTTAACTTGATTCAATCAGCTTTGTCGAATGCATTTGACTTTCATTTTATTCAATTAGCTTTGTTTGAATGTGTTTGACATTCATTTGATTCAATTAGCTTTGTAGAATGCATTTGACTTTCATTTGATTCAATTAGCTTTGTTGAATGTATTTGACTTTCATATGATTCATAACGTTTTGTTTGATTGTGTTTAACCTTCATTTAATTCAATTAGCTTTGTATAATGCATTTGACTTTCATTTGATTGAAATAGCATCTTTGAATGCATTTGACTTTAATTTGATTCAAAAAGCTTTGTTTAATTGTGTTTGACTTTCATTTGATACAATTAGCTTTGTCCAATGCATTAGACTTTCATTTGATTCAATTAGCTTTGTTTGAATGTGTTTGACTTTCATTTGATTCAATTAGCTTTGTAGAATGCATTTGACTTTCATTTGATTCAATTAACTTTGTTGAATGTGTTTAACTTTCATTTGGATTCAAAAAGCTTTGTTTGATTGTGTTTGACTTTCATTAGATTCAAATAGCTTTGTTTGATTGTGTTTAACTTTCTTTTCATTCAATTAGCTTTGTACAATGCATTTGACTTTTATGTGATTCAATTAGCTTTGTTGAATTCATTTGACTTTCATTTGATTCAAAATGCTTTGTTTGAATGTGTTTGACTATTATTTGATTCAATTATCTTTGTAGAATGCATTTGGCTTTCATTTGATTCAATTAGCTTTGTTGAAAGCATTTGACTTTCATATAATTCAAAAAGCTTTGTTTAATTATGTTTTACTAGCATTTAATTCAATTAGCTTTGTTTGATTGTGTTTAACTTTCATTTGATTCAGTTAGCATTGTAGAATGCATTTGACTTTCATTTGATTCAATTCGCTTTGTTTGAATGCATTTGACTTTCATATGATTCAAAAAGCTTTGTTTGAATGTGTCTGACTTTCATTTGATTCAAAAAGCTTTGTTTGAATCTGTTTGACTTTAACTTGATTCAATCAGCTTTTTCGAATGCAGTTGACTTTCATTTGATTCAATTAGCTTTTTTGAATGTGTTTGACATTCATTTGATTCAATTAGCTTTGTAGAATGCATTTGACTTTCATTTGATTCAATTAGCTTTGTAGAATGCATTTGACTTTCGTTTGATTCAATTAGCTTTGTTGAATGTATTTGACTTTCATATGATTCAAAAAGCTTTGTTTGAATGTGTTTGACTTTAACTTGATTCAATCAGCTTTGTCGAATGCATTTCAATTATCTTTGTAGAATGCATTTGGCTTTCATTTGATTCAATTAGCTTTGTTGAAAGCATTTGACTTTCATATGATTCAAAAAGCTTTGTTTAATTGTGTTTGACTAGCATTTAATTCAATTAGCTTTGTTTGATTGTGTTTAACTTTCATTTGATTCAGTTAGCTTTGTAGAATGCATTTGACTTTCATTTGATTCAAAAAGCTTTGTTTGAATGTGTTTAACTTTCATTTGATTCAATTAGCTTTGTTTAAATGTGTTTGACTTTCATTTGATTCAATTAACTTTGTAGAATGCATTTGACTTTCGTTTGATTCAATTAGCTTTGTAGAATGCATTTGACTTTCGTTTGATTCAATTAGCTTTGTAGAATGCATTTAACTTTCATTTGATTCAATTAGCTTTGTAGAATGCATTTGACTTTCGTTTGATTCAATTAGCTTTGTTGAATGTATTGACTTTCATATGATTCAAAAAGCTTTGTTTGAATGTGTTTGACTTTAACTTGATTTAATCAGCTTTGTCGAATGCATTTGAATTTCATTTGATTCAATTAGCTTTGTTTGAATGTGTTTGACATTCATTTGATTCAATTAGCTTTGTAGAATGCATTTGACTTTCATTTGATTCAATTAGCTTTGTTGAATGTATTTGACTTTCATATGATTCATAACGTTTTGTTTGATTGTGTTTGACCTTCATTTGATTCAATTAGCTTTGTAGAATGCATTTGACTTTCATTTGATTCAATTAGCTTTGTTGAATGTATTTGACTTTCATATGATTCATAACGTTTTGTTTGATTGTGTTTGACCTTCATTTGATTCAATTAGCTTTGTATAATGCATTTGTCTTTCATTTGATAGAAATAGCATCTTTGAATGCATTTGACTTTAATTTGATTCAAAAAGCTTTGTTTAATTGTGTTTGACTTTCATTTGATACAATTAGCTTTGTCCAATGCATTACACTTTCATTTGATTCAATTAGCTTTGTTTGAATGTGTTTGACTTTCATTTGATTCAATTAGCTTTGTAGAATGCATTTGACTTTCATTTGATTCAATTAGCTTTGTAGAATGCATTTGACTTTCGTTTGATTCAATTAGCTTTGTTGAATGTATTTGACTTTCATATGATTCAAAAAGCTTTGTTTGAATGTGTTTGACTTTAACTTGATTCAATCAGCTTTGTCGAATGCATTTGACTTTCATTTGATTCCATTAGCTTTGTTTGAATGTGTTTGACATTCATTTGATTCAATTAGCTTTGTAGAATGCATTTGACTTTCATTTGATTCAATTAGCTTTGTTGAATGTATTTGACTTTCATATGATTCATAACGTTTTGTTTGATTGTGTTTGACCTTCATTTGATTCAATTAGCTTTGTACAATGCATTTAACTTTCATTTGATTGAAATAGCATCATTGAATGCATTTGACTTTAATTTGATTCAAAAAGCTTTGTTTAATTGTGTTTGACTTTCATTTGATACAATTAGCTTTGTCCAATGCATTAGACTTTCATTTGATTCAATTAGCTTAGTTTGAATGTGTTTGACTTTCATTTGATTCAATTTAGCTTTGTAGAATGCATTTGACTTTCGTTTGATTCAATTAACTTTGTTGAATGTGTTTGACTTTCATTTGATTCAAAAAGCTTTGTTTGAATGTGTTTGACTTTCATTAGATTCAATTAGCTTTGTTTGATTGTGTTTAACTTTCTTTTCATTCAATTAGATTTGTAGAATGCATTTGACTTTCATGTGATTCAATTAGCTTTGTTGAATGCATTTGACTTTTATTTGATTCAAAAAGCTTTGTTTGAATGTGTTTGACTATTATTTGAATCAATTATCTTTGTAGAATGCATTTGGCTTTCATTTGATTCAATTAGCATTGTTGAAAGCATTTGACTTTCATATGATTCAAAAAGCTTTGTTTAATTGTGTTTGACTAGCATTTAATTCAATTAGCTTTGTTTGATTGTGTTTAACTTTCATTTGATTCAGTTAGCTTTGTAGAATACATTTGACTTTCATTTGATTCAATTCGCTTTGTTAAATGCATTTGACTTTCATATGATTCAAAAAGCTTTGTTTGAATGTGTTTGACTTTAACTTGATTCAATCAGCTTTGTCGAATGCATTTGACTTTCATTTTATTCAATTAGCTTTGTTTGAATGTGTTTGACATTCATTTGATTCAATTAGCTTTGTAGAATGCATTTGACTTTCATTTGATTCAATTAGCTTTGTTGAATGTATTTGACTTTCATATGATTCATAACGTTTTGTTTGATTGTGTTTGACCTTCATTTGATTCAATTAGCTTTGTATAATGCATTTGACTTTCATTTGATTGAAATAGCATCTTTGAATGCATTTGACTTTAATTTGATTCAAAAAGCTTTTTTTTATTGTGTTTGACTTTCATTTGATACAATTAGCTTTGTCCAATGCATTAGACTTTCATTTGATTCAATTAGCTTTCTTTGAATGTGTTTGACTTTCATTTGATTCAATTAGCTTTGTAGAATGCATTTGACTTTCATTTGATTCAATTAACTTTGTTGAATGTGTTTAACTTTCATTTGGATTCAAAAAGCTTTGTTTGAATGTGTTTGACTTTCATTAGATTCAAATAGCTTTGTTTGATTGTGTTTAACTTTCTTTTCATTCAATTAGCTTTGTACAATGCATTTGACTTTTATGTGATTCAATTAGCTTTGTTGAATTCATTTGACTTTTATTTGATTCAAAATGCTTTGTTTGAATGTGTTTGACTATTATTTGATTCAATTATCTTTGTAGAATGCATTTGGCTTTCATTTGATTCAATTAGCTTTGTTGAAAGCATTTGACTTTCATATAATTCAAAAAGCTTTGTTTAATTATGTTTTACTAGCATTTAATTCAATTAGCTTTGTTTGATTGTGTTTAACTTTCATTTGATTCAGTTAGCATTGTAGAATGCATTTGACTTTCATTTGATTCAATTCGCTTTGTTTGAATGCATTTGACTTTCATATGATTCAAAAAGCTTTGTTTGAATGTGTCTGACTTTCATTTGATTCAAAAAGCTTTGTTTGAATCTGTTTGACTTTAACTTGATTCAATCAGCTTTTTCGAATGTAGTTGACTTTCATTTGATTCAATTAGCTTTTTTGAATGTGTTTGACATTCATTTGATTAAATTAGCTTTGTAGAATGCATTTGACTTTCATTTGATTCAATTAGCTTTGTAGAATGCATTTGACTTTCGTTTGATTCAATTAGCTTTGTTGAATGTATTTGACTTTCATATGATTCAAAAAGCTTTGTTTGAATGTGTTTGACTTTAACTTGATTCAATCAGCTTTGTCGAATGCATTTCAATTATCTTTGTAGAATGCATTTGGCTTTCATTTGATTCAATTAGCTTTGTTGAAAGCATTTGACTTTCATATGATTCAAAAAGCTTTGTTTAATTGTGTTTGACTAGCATTTAATTCAATTAGCTTTGTTTGATTGTGTTTAACTTTCATTTGATTCAGTTAGCTTTGTAGAATGCATTTGACTTTCATTTGATTCAAAAAGCTTTGTTTGAATGTGTTTAACTTTCATTTGATTCAATTAGCTTTGTTTAAATGTGTTTGACTTTCATTTGATTCAATTAACTTTGTAGAATGCATTTGACTTTCGTTTGATTCAATTAGCTTTGTAGAATGCATTTGACTTTCGTTTGATTCAATTAGCTTTGTAGAATGCATTTAACTTTCATTTGATTCAATTAGCTTTGTAGAATGCATTTGACTTTCGTTTGATTCAATTAGCTTTGTTGAATGTATTTGACTTTCATATGATTCAAAAAGCTTTGTTTGAATGTGTTTGACTTTAACTTGATTTAATCAGCTTTGTCGAATGCATTTGAATTTCATTTGATTCAATTAGCTTTGTTTGAATGTGTTTGACATTCATTTGATTCAATTAGCTTTGTAGAATGCATTTGACTTTCATTTGATTCAATTAGCTTTGTTGAATGTATTTGACTTTCATATGATTCATAACGTTTTGTTTGATTGTGTTTGACCTTCATTTGATTCAATTAGCTTTGTAGAATGCATTTGACTTTCATTTGATTCAATTAGCTTTGTTGAATGTATTTGACTTTCATATGATTCATAACGTTTTGTTTGATTGTGTTTGACCTTCATTTGATTCAATTAGCTTTGTATAATGCATTTGTCTTTCATTTGATAGAAATAGCATCTTTGAATGCATTTGACTTTAATTTGATTCAAAAAGCTTTGTTTAATTGTGTTTGACTTTCATTTGATACAATTAGCTTTGTCCAATGCATTACACTTTCATTTGATTCAATTAGCTTTGTTTGAATGTGTTTGACTTTCATTTGATTCAATTAGCTTTGTAGAATGCATTTGACTTTCATTTGATTCAATTAGCTTTGTAGAATGCATTTGACTTTCGTTTGATTCAATTAGCTTTGTTGAATGTATTTGACTTTCATATGATTCAAAAAGCTTTGTTTGAATGTGTTTGACTTTAACTTGATTCAATCAGCTTTGTCGAATGCATTTGACTTTCATTTGATTCAATTAGCTTTGTTTGAATGTGTTTGACATTCATTTGATTCAATTAGCTTTGTAGAATGCATTTGACTTTCATTTGATTCAATTAGCTTTGTTGAATGTATTTGACTTTCATATGATTCATAACGTTTTGTTTGATTGTGTTTGACCTTCATTTGATTCAATTAGCTTTGTACAATGCATTTAACTTTCATTTGATTGAAATAGCATCATTGAATGCATTTGACTTTAATTTGATTCAAAAAGCTTTGTTTAATTGTGTTTGACTTTCATTTGATACAATTAGCTTTGTCCAATGCATTAGACTTTCATTTGATTCAATTAGCTTAGTTTGAATGTGTTTGACTTTCATTTGATTCAATTTAGCTTTGTAGAATGCATTTGACTTTCGTTTGATTCAATTAACTTTGTTGAATGTGTTTGACTTTCATTTGATTCAAAAAGCTTTGTTTGAATGTGTTTGACTTTCATTAGATTCAATTAGCTTTGTTTGATTGTGTTTAACTTTCTTTTCATTCAATTAGATTTGTAGAATGCATTTGACTTTCATGTGATTCAATTAGCTTTGTTGAATGCATTTGACTTTTATTTGATTCAAAAAGCTTTGTTTGAATGTGTTTGACTATTATTTGAATCAATTATCTTTGTAGAATGCATTTGGCTTTCATTTGATTCAATTAGCATTGTTGAAAGCATTTGACTTTCATATGATTCAAAAAGCTTTGTTTAATTGTGTTTGACTAGCATTTAATTCAATTAGCTTTGTTTGATTGTGTTTAACTTTCATTTGATTCAGTTAGCTTTGTAGAATACATTTGACTTTCATTTGATTCAATTCGCTTTGTTAAATGCATTTGACTTTCATATGATTCAAAAAGCTTTGTTTGAATGTGTTTGACTTTAATTTGATTCAATCAGCTTTGTCGAATGCATTTGACTTTCATTTTATTCAATTAGCTTTGTTTGAATGTGTTTGACATTCATTTGATTCAATTAGCTTTGTAGAATGCATTTGACTTTCATTTGATTCAATTAGCTTTGTTGAATGTATTTGACTTTCATATGATTCATAACGTTTTGTTTGATTGTGTTTGACCTTCATTTGATTCAATTAGCTTTGTATAATGCATTTGACTTTCATTTGATTGAAATAGCATCTTTGAATGCATTTGACTTTAATTTGATTCAAAAAGCTTTTTTTTAATTGTGTTTGACTTTCATTTGATACAATTAGCTTTGTCCAATGCATTAGACTTTCATTTGATTCAATTAGCTTTCTTTGAATGTGTTTGACTTTCATTTGATTCAATTAGCTTTGTAGAATGCATTTGACTTTCATTTGATTCAATTAACTTTGTTGAATGTGTTTAACTTTCATTTGGATTCAAAAAGCTTTGTTTGAATGTGTTTGACTTTCATTAGATTCAAATAGCTTTGTTTGATTGTGTTTAACTTTCTTTTCATTCAATTAGCTTTGTACAATGCATTTGACTTTTATGTGATTCAATTAGCTTTGTTGAATTCATTTGACTTTTATTTGATTCAAAATGCTTTGTTTGAATGTGTTTGACTATTATTTGATTCAATTATCTTTGTAGAATGCATTTGGCTTTCATTTGATTCAATTAGCTTTGTTGAAAGCATTTGACTTTCATATAATTCAAAAAGCTTTGTTTAATTATGTTTTACTAGCATTTAATTCAATTAGCTTTGTTTGATTGTGTTTAACTTTCATTTGATTCAGTTAGCATTGTAGAATGCATTTGACTTTCATTTGATTCAATTCGCTTTGTTTGAATGCATTTGGCTTTCATATGATTCAAAAAGCTTTGTTTGAATGTGTCTGACTTTCATTTGATTCAAAAAGCTTTGTTTGAATCTGTTTGACTTTAACTTGATTCAATCAGCTTTTTCGAATGCAGTTGACTTTCATTTGATTCAATTAGCTTTTTTGAATGTGTTTGACATTCATTTGATTCAATTAGCTTTGTAGAATGCATTTGACTTTCATTTGATTCAATTAGCTTTGTAGAATGCAATGACTTTCGTTTGATTCAATTAGCTTTGTTGAATGTATTTGACTTTCATATGATTCAAAAAGCTTTGTTTGAATGTGTTTGACTTTAACTTGATTCAATCAGCTTTGTCGAATGCATTTGACTTTCATTTGATTCAATTAGCTTTGTTTGAATGTGTTTGACATTCATTTGATTCAATTAGCTTTGTAGAATGCATTTGACTTTCATTTGATTCAATTAGCTTTGTTGAATGTATTTGACTTTCATATGATTCATAACGTTTTGTTTGATTGCGTTTGACCTTCATTTGATTCAATTAGCTTTGTATAATGCATTTGACTTTCATTTGATTGAAATAGCATCTTTGAATGCATTTGACTTTAATTTGATTCAAAAAGCTTTGTTTAATTGTGTTTGACTTTCATTTGATACAATTAGCTTTGTCCAATGCATTAGACTTTCATTTGATTCAATTAGCTTTGTTTGAATGTGTTTGACTTTCATTTGATTCAATTAGCTTTGTAGAATGCATTTGACTTTCATTTGATTCAATTAACTTTGTTGAATGTGTTTGACTTTCATTTGATTCGAAAAGCTTTGTTTGAATGTTTTTGACTTTCATTAGATTCAATTAGCTTTGTTTGATTGTGTTTAACTTTCTTTTCATTCAATTAGATTTGTAGAATGCATTTGACTTTCATGTGATTCAATTAGCTTTGTTGAATGCATTTGACTTTTATTTGATTCAAAAAGCTTTGTTTGAATGTGTTTGACTATTATTTGATTCAATTATCTTTGTGATGTGTAAACAAGATGAGAAACCTTGTTACAATAATGATAAGTTAAACAGAAGGTCAAATGATTTTAAGTTTCAATTGTCACGAGATCAGTTTAGTTAGGGGAACACTCACCCTAAGCTAAGGATATAGCAAAGAGGAACTCTCACTCGTTTGCTTGGGATAGTTTAGATAAGGGAACTCTCACCAAATCGTAAACTACAAGTTTTAATCTTGGGAACTCTCACCAAAACTAACACTCTTCAAATTCGGATACTCAAATTTGGAAAACAAAGTGAACTAAACACAAGTCACTTCAATTATCAAAACACACGTTTTGGGCAAATATTCTTGGATGTCTTTTCATTCATTCAAAGTATGCTATTTATAGCATCCATACAACCTTTTCACTTGCCTACTTTAATTAACAAAAAGAAATAAACAAAACGAAATTAACTAAGGAAATAAGTGGTTAATACACGCCCCACTTAACTCCATTACAAACATAATTAAACTAATTTAAAAGAACTAAAACCTAGGCTTGAAACAAGGGAAAATAATCAGCCAAAATAGCATCCAAAGAGCATCTCCCACACGCCCAAAACAGCTACTCTTTCAAGTCTTCGTAACTCCCATTTCAAAGCCTTGATTCACGCCTTTTATTCAAACTTTGTAACTCCTATTTTAATGCCTTTATTCTAGCAACAATATCCACACGTAACCCCCAAGTAATGAGGTGCAATGTTCAGCCAACAAACGCCCATTAAATGCCATGAATCATGCCACTTTAATCAGCCCAAGTAACTCACAAACGGCTAGCATGAAATACGCCCAAACTGTCACCAATTTAGCTTGTAACCGACGCTTATTAAACGTGCATTTGGAGCTTGGAAAACCGTCACTTGCTAGATACTTCCTACAAGGTTAATTACACTAAGTGAAGTGCAACCCCTTGTAAAAACTTTCGGACCAAAACCGTGCAACGGACTAAAGAATGACTTGGACAGAAATAATTCCCTTGCATTGTCTTGAACTTGGACCTCAAGGCCTTGACCACTTGGATCGTCTTGAACATTAGAACCTTGACCATATTGGTCATCCTCCTCTTCTTCAAAAGGAATTGCCCTCAATTCGTCATCATCAAAGTAAGGAGCAAGGTCACCAACGTTGAATGTGCTTGAGACACCAAATTGGCCCCCCAAATCAACCTTGTATGCATTGTCGTTGATCTTTTCCACGATTTCAAAGGGTCCTTCGGCTCTTGGCATAAGCTTGTTCTTTCTTTTGCTAGGAAACCTCTCTTTTCTCATGTAAATCCACACCAAGTCACCAACTTCAAATTGCTTCACGTTTTTCACCCTCTTGTTTGCTTGTTTCTTGTAGACTTCATTTGCTTTCTCAATGTTCTTCCTAACTTCCTTGTGTATCTTCAACATGAACTCGGCTTGTTCCTTAGCTCCACCATGAACGAATTTGTCTTGTGGCAAAGCTATGAGATCAATAGGAACATAAGGATTGACACCATAGATCACTTCAAAAGGAGAGTATTTTGTAGTAGAACTAGGAGTTCGATTGTAAGCAAACTCGGCATGAGCTAGCTTGACATCCCAATCCTTAGCACTCTTACTAACCAAGGTCCTAAGCAAAGAACCAAGTATTCTATTCACCACTTCAGTTTGACCATCGGTTTGTGGATGATGTGATGTAGAAAACAGTAACTTTGTTCCCATTAGACGCCATATTGATTTCCAAAAATGACTAAGGAACTTTGTATCACGATCGGACACAATGGTACGTGGCACCCCATGAAAACGAACCACTTCTTCAAAATATAACTTAGCCACTTTCATAGCATCTTCGGTCTTATGACAAGGAATGAAATGAGCCATTTTCGAAAACCGATCAACAACCACCATGATTGAGTCTTTACCCCTTTGAGTTCTGGGTAAAGCCACAATGAAATCCATGCTCACATCTTCCCAGGGTCTTTCCGGAACTGGCAAAGGCTTGTAGAGACCTTTGTGAAACACCATCTTGGCCCTTTGACAAGTAGAACAACGATTAACCACATGATGAACCGTGGCTAACATTTTCGGCCAATAAAAGTGAGCTTGAAGAAGCTCCATTGTTTTTTGAATCCCAACGTGACCAGCTAGACCTCCTCCATGAGCTTCATGAATCAACAAGCTTCTAATTGGACACTTAGGAATGCATAACCGATTTCCCTTAAAAAGAAAGCCATCATGTAAGGAAAATAAGTCATATACTCCATGAACACACTTCTGCATTACTCCATTGAAATCGCCATCTTCCTTGTAGTATTCCTTGATCAAATCAAACCCAAGGACCTTTGCTTCGACAACTCCAAGCAAATTATGCCTCCTAGATAAGGCATCCGCAACAACATTAGCCTTTCCACTCTTGTATTTAGAAGAAAAGTTAAATGTTTGCAAGAATTCAACCCATTTAGCATGTCTTGAATTCAACTTCTTTTGTCCATGGATGAACCTTAAAGATTCATGATCCGAATGCAATATGAACGGTTGTGGCCTCAAGTAATGTGACCAATGATCTAGAGCTCGTACCATAGCATAGAACTCTTTATCATAGGTGGAATAATTCAACTTGCCTTGACTTAACTTCTCACTGAAATAAGCAATTGGACGCCCTTCTTGAATCAAAACTGCTCCAATCCCCTTCCCACTTGCGTCACATTCCACTTCAAATGGCTTGGAAAAATCAGGGAGTGCAAGAATAGGGGTATTGCACATTTTCTCCTTGACTTCTTCAAAGGCCTTTTGAGCTTGTGTAGTCCATCCAAACGTCCCTTTTTTAGTACACTCAGTTATAGGAGCCATGAGTGTGCTAAAATTCTTGATAAATCTTCTATAGAAAGAAGCTAGGCCATGGAAAGAACGGACCTCCGTGAGTGTTTTCGGACTAGGCCATGATTGAATTGCTTCAACCTTGCAAGGATCCACCTTCACGCCATTACCTGAAACTATGTAACCAAGAAAAGTGACCTCATACAACATAAAATCACATTTTTCAAGTTTCCCATACAATTTTTGTGTTCTTAAAACAAAAAAAACTTGAAACAAATGATCTAAATGTTCATCCTCATTTTTAGAGTAAATAAGGATATCATCAAGGTACACCACCACGAACTTGCCAAGAAACGGCCTCAACACCTCGTTCATCAATCTCATGAATGTGCTAGGTGCATTGGTCAATCCAAACGGCATCACGAGCCATTCATACAACCCATGCTTTGTCTTGAATGCAGTCTTCCATTCATCACCTCCCCTCATACGAATCTGATGGTAACCACTCCTCAAATCAACTTTTGAGAATACATTTGACCCACTCAATTCGTCCAACATATCATCAAGTCTTGGAATTGGAAACCTGTACTTGATAGTAATATTGTTAACAGCTCTACTATCAATACACATGCGCCAAGTACCATCTTTTTTAGGGACCAACAAAGCAGGAACCGCACATGGACTCATAGACTCGCGCACATAACCCATACCCATCAACTCTTCAATTTGTCTTTGCAACTCCTTAGTTTCTAAAGGGTTACATCTATAGGCAGGTTTATTTGGTAGAGGTGCGCCTGGAATGAGATCAATTTGATGCTCAATTCCTCTCAAGGGTGGTAATCCCTTAGGTAACTCATCAGGAAAAACATCCTCAAACTCCTTAATCAATTTTGCAAGTCTAGGATTTTGACTCACAAATTTTTCATGGATTTCTTTAGAGTACAACATGAATATCTCTCCCTCACCTTCAAACTCCCTCTCAAATTCTTTACAAGACAATAAAGAAATTTGTGATTTTTGTGGTTGTGAAAACCGTGGGGGTGGTAAAGGGTGCAATTTCTTTTGTTTCCCTTGGTGAGTGATAGTGTAAGTGTTATGGTACCCATCATGAATGGATTTTTTATCAGATTGCCAAGGTCTACCAAGAAGAATATGACAAGCATCCATTAAAACAACATCACATAATTGACGATCATGATATGAACCAATCGAAAAATTCACCATGCATTGCTTTCTAACCCCAGTACTAGCATTAGAATCTAACCAACTCAATTTGTAAGGATGTGGATGATTAGTGGTGGTAAGCCCCAGTCTAGACACTACAGTTTTCGACACAGTATTAGCCTCACTGCCCCCATCAATAATTAAATCACATACCTCGTCACCAACTTTACATTTGGTGATGAAAATGTGTTGCCTTTGTGGCGCCAAAGGTTCCTCCACACGAGCTTGCAATGCTCTCCTAACCACCAAGTTCGTTTTGTCCTCTATCTCAGGATAGCAATGGTCCTCCTCCTCATTCTTTTCATGCGGAGTCACGTCCTTCTCTTCTTCAGACTCAAATTCCTCCCAATTGATGCTTTGGGTGGCTATGAGTTTAACCTCTTGCATGGTTAAGGCTCTTGAATTAGGACAATCTTTTTTATAATGTCCTCTACCTCCACACTTGTAACATACAATGTCACTAAGCTTGAAGTCTTTCGTGTTCTTCTTAGATGGCTCATTAGACTTGTTAAAAGAAGAACCCTCCTTCGAGGTGAAGGGTGGTTTACGTACCACTGGAGTGGTGGTAGGTGCTTTCTTCTTTTTCCTTTTCGCATCAAACTTTGTCACCAGTTTGCAAGCTTCCACAAACGTGAGGTTAGTGTAACCTTCAAGTTTGTCTTGTAACTCTTGATCCAACCCAGCTACAAAACGTCCCAATTTCAGTTCTTCATTTTCAGTCACCTCACACACAATGGCAAGCCTATCAAACTCTTTGATATAGTCTTCCACTGAGTCGCCATTTTGTTGTAGCGTACTCCACTTCACATACTGATCTTGCTTGTAATTGTGGGGAATGAAACGATCTCTCATTCTTTTCTTCAGCTTTTCCCAGGTGGAAATGTGAGCCTTACCCCTAAGGGTACGCCCTCTTTGTTCTCCTTGCAACCAATTGTCACCATAGCCCTTCAGTTTGACTTTGGCTATCTTGTACTGTTGAACCGTCTCATGGATGTCCTTGTAATCAAAGTATCTTTCCAAGGATTTCTCCCACTCCAAGTACTTCTCTGGATCAAGTGTCCCATCAAAGGCAGGAACGTCCACTTTGAGACTCCTATCTTCCCTCCTAGGTGGAGGTTCTTCACCTTGATCTCTCCTGTCTTGCTCGTTCATGAGCCTTGCCATCAAGGCAGCAAGATTTCCTTGTAGATTGGCATTGGTTTCGGCCAACCTTTCCTGACTAGCAATGGATCGATTAAGAGCTTCCAATGCTGTCCTCAGGTCTGGATTCTCTCCCATGGTATGTAGGTATTCGACCCCTTTGGAAAAATTTAAGAAAATTTTCCCCCTACCTGACGCGCCAAATGATGTGTAAACAAGATGAGAAACCTTGTTACAATAATGATAAGTTAAACAGAAGGTCAAATGATTTTAAGTTTCAATTGTCACGAGATCAGTTTAGTTAGGGGAACACTCACCCTAAGCTAAGGATATAGCAAAGAGGAACTCTCACTCGTTTGCTTGGGATAGTTTAGATAAGGGAACTCTCACCAAATCGTAAACTACAAGTTTTAATCTTGGGAACTCTCACCAAAACTAACACTCTTCAAATTCGGATACTCAAATTTGGAAAACAAAGTGAACTAAACACAAGTCACTTCAATTATCAAAACACACGTTTTGGGCAAATATTCTTGGATGTCTTTTCATTCATTCAAAGTATGCTATTTATAGCATCCATACAACCTTTTCACTTGCCTACTTTAATTAACAAAAAGAAATAAACAAAACGAAATTAACTAAGGAAATAAGTGGTTAATACACGCCCCACTTAACTCCATTACAAACATAATTAAACTAATTTAAAAGAACTAAAACCTAGGCTTGAAACAAGGGAAAATAATCAGCCAAAATAGCATCCAAAGAGCATCTCCCACACGCCCAAAACAGCTACTCTTTCAAGTCTTCGTAACTCCCATTTCAAAGCCTTGATTCACGCCTTTTATTCAAACTTTGTAACTCCTATTTTAATGCCTTTATTCTAGCAACAATATCCACACGTAACCCCCAAGTAATGAGGTGCAATGTTCAGCCAACAAACGCCCATTAAATGCCATGAATCATGCCACTTTAATCAGCCCAAGTAACTCACAAACGGCTAGCATGAAATACGCCCAAACTGTCACCAATTTAGCTTGTAACCGACGCTTATTAAACGTGCATTTGGAGCTTGGAAAACCGTCACTTGCTAGATACTTCCTACAAGGTTAATTACACTAAGTGAAGTGCAACCCCTTGTAAAAACTTTCGGACCAAAACCGTGCAACGGACTAAAGAATGACTTGGACAGAAATAATTCCTTTGCATTGTCTTGAACTTGGACCTCAAGGCCTTGACCACTTGGATCGTCTTGAACATTAGAACCTTGACCATATTGGTCACTTTGTAGAATGCATTTGGCTTTCATTTGATTCAATTAGCTTTGTTGAAAGCATTTGACTTTCATATGATTCAAAAAGCTTTGTTTAATTGTGTTTGACTAGCATTTAATTCAATTAGCTTTGTTTGATTGTGTTTAACTTTCATTTGATTCAGTTAGCTTTGTAGAATGCATTTGACTTTCATTTGATTCAAAAAGCTTTGTTTGAATGTGTTTAACTTTCATTTGATTCAATTAGCTTTGTTTAAATGTGTTTGACTTTCATTTGATTCAATTAACTTTGTAGAATGCATTTGACTTTCGTTTGATTCAATTAACTTTGTAGAATGCATTTAACTTTCGTTTGATTCAATTAGCTTTGTAGAATGCATTTAACTTTCATTTGATTCAATTAGCTTTGTAGAATGCATTTGACTTTCGTTTGATTCAATTAGCTTTGTTGAATGTATTTGACTTTCATATGATTCAAAAAGCTTTGTTTGAATGTGTTTGACTTTAACTTGATTTAATCAGCTTTGTCGAATGCATTTGAATTTCGTTTGATTCAATTAGCTTTGTAGAATGCATTTAACCTTCATTTGATTCAATTAGCTTTGTAGAATGCATTTGACTTTCATTTGATTCAATTAGCTTTGTTGAATGTATTTGACTTTCATATGATTCATAACGTTTTGTTTGATTGTGTTTGACCTTCATTTGATTCAATTAGCTTTGTATAATGCATTTGTCTTTCATTTGATAGAAATAGCATCTTTGAATGCATTTGACTTTAATTTGATTCAAAAAGCTTTGTTTAATTGTGTTTGACTTTCATTTGATACAATTAGCTTTGTCCAATGCATTACACTTTCATTTGATTCAATTAGCTTTGTTTGAATGTGTTTGACTTTCATTTGATTCAATTAGCTTTGTAGAATGCATTTGACTTTCATTTGATTCAATTAGCTTTGTAGAATGCATTTGACTTTCGTTTGATTCAATTAGCTTTGTTGAATGTATTTGACTTTTATATGATTCAAAAAGCTTTGTTTGAATGTGTTTGACTTTAACTTGATTCAATCAGCTTTGTCGAATGCATTTGACTTTCATTTGATTCAAAAAGCTTTGTTTGAATGTGTTTGACATTCATTTGATTCAATTAGCTTTGTAGAATGCATTTGACTTTCATTTGATTCAATTAGCTTTGTTGAATGTATTTGACTTTCATATGATTCATAACGTTTTGTTTGATTGTGTTTGACCTTCATTTGATTCAATTAGCTTTGTACAATGCATTTAACTTTCATTTGATTGAAATAGCATCTTTGAATGCATTTGACTTTAATTTGATTCAAAAAGCTTTGTTTAATTGTGTTTCACTTTCATTTGATACAATTAGCTTTGTCCAATAAATTAGACTTTCATTTGATTCAATTAGCTTAGTTTGAATGTGTTTGACTTTCATTTGATTCAATTTAGCTTTGTAGAATGCATTTGACTTTCGTTTGATTCAATTAACTTTGTTGAATGTGTTTGACTTTCATTTGATTCAAAAAGCTTTGTTTGAATGTGTTTGACTTTCATTAGATTCAATTAGCTTTGTTTGATTGTGTTTAACTTTCTTTTCATTCAATTAGATTTGTAGAATGCATTTGACTTTCATGTGATTCAATTAGCTTTGTTGAATGCATTTGACTTTTATTTGATTCAAAAGCTTTGTTTGAATGTGTTTGACTATTATTTGAATCAATTATCTTTGTAGAATGCATTTGGCTTTCATTTGATTCAATTAGCATTGCTGAAAGCATTTGACTTTCATATGATTCAAAAAGCTTTGTTTAATTGTGTTTGACTAGCATTTAATTCAATTAGCTTTGTTTGATTGTGTTTAACTTTCATTTGATTCAGTTAGCTTTGTAGAATGCATTTGACTTTCATTTGATTCAATTCGCTTTGTTAAATGCATTTGACTTTCATATGATTCAAAAAGCTTTGTTTGAATGTGTCTGACTTTAACTTGATTCAATCAGCTTTGTCGAATGCATTTGACTTTCATTTGATTCAATTAGCTTTTTTGAATGTGTTTGACATTCATTTTATTCAATTAGCTTTGTAGAATGCATTTGACTTTCATTTGTTTCAATTAGCTTTGTTGAATGTATTTGACTTTCATATGATTCATAACGTTTTGTTTGATTGTGTTTGACTTTCATTTGATTCAATTAGCTTTGTACAATGCATTTAACTTTCATTAGATTGAAATAGCATTTTTGAATGCATTTGACTTTAATTTGATTCAAAAAGCTTTGTTTAATTATGTTTGACTTTCATTTGATACAATTAGCTTTGTACAATGCATTATACTTTTATTGATTCAATTAGCTTTGTTTGAATGTGTTTGACTTTCATTTGATTCAATTAGCTTTGTAGAATGCATTTGACTTTCATTTGATTTAATTAACTTTGTTGTATGTGTTTGCATTCATTTGATTCAAAAAGCTTTGATTGAATGTGTTTTACTTTCATTAGATTCAATTAGCTTTGTTTGATAGTGTTTAACTTTCTTTTGATTCAATTAGCTTTGTAGAATGCGTTATACTTTCATGTGATTCAATTAGCTTTGTTGAATGCATTTGACTTTTATTTGATTCAAAAAGCTTTGTTTGAATGTGTTAGACTTTCATTTGATTCAATTAGCTTTGTTTGAATGTGTTTGACTTTCATTTGATTCATTTAGCTTTGTAGAATGCATTAGACTTTCATTTGATTCAATTAGCTTAGTTTGAATGTGTTTGACTTTCATTTGATTCAATTTAGCTTTGTAGAATGCATTTGACTTTCGTTTGATTCAAATAACTTTGTTGAATGTGTTTGACTTTCATTTGATTCAAAAAGCTTTGTTTGAATGTGTTTGACTTTCATTAGATTCAATTAGCTTTGTTTGATTGTGTTTAACTTTCTTTTCATTCAATTAGATTTGTAGAATGCATTTGACTTTCATGTGATTCAATTAGCTTTGTTGAATGCATTTGACTTTTATTTGATTCAAAAAGCTTTGTTTGAATGTGTTTGACTATTATTTGAATCAATTATCTTTGTAGAATGCATTTGGCTTTCATTTGATTCAATTAGCATTGTTGAAAGCATTTGACTTTCATATGATTCAAAAAGCTTTGTTTAATTGTGTTTGACTAGCATTTAATTCAATTAGCTTTGTTTGATTGTGTTTAACTTTCATTTGATTCAGTTAGCTTTGTAGAATGCATTTGACTTTCATTTGATTCAATTCGCTTTGTTAAATGCATTTGACTTTCATATGATTCAAAAAGCTTTGTTTGAATGTGTCTGACTTTAACTTGATTCAATCAGCTTTGTCGAATGCATTTGACTTTCATTGATTCAATTAGCTTTTTTGAATGTGTTTGACATTCATTTTATTCAATTAGCTTTGTAGAATGCATTTGACTTTCATTTGTTTCAATTAGCTTTGTTGAATGTATTTGACTTTCATATGATTCATAACGTTTTGTTTGATTGTGTTTGACTTTCATTTGATTCAATTAGCTTTGTACAATGCATTTAACTTTCATTAGATTGAAATAGCATTTTTGAATGCATTTGACTTTAATTTGATTCAAAAAGCTTTGTTTAATTATGTTTGACTTTCATTTGATACAATTAGCTTTGTACAATGCATTATACTTTTATTGATTCAATTAGCTTTGTTTGAATGTGTTTGACTTTCATTTGATTCAATTAGCTTTGTAGAATGCATTTGACTTTCATTTGATTTAATTAACTTTGTTGTATGTGTTTGCATTCATTTGATTCAAAAAGCTTTGATTGAATGTGTTTTACTTTCATTAGATTCAATTAGCTTTGTTTGATAGTGTTTAACTTTCTTTTGATTCAATTAGCTTTGTAGAATGCGTTATACTTTCATGTGATTCAATTAGCTTTGTTGAATGCATTTGACTTTTATTTGATTCAAAAAGCTTTGTTTGAATGTGTTAGACTTTCATTTGATTCAATTAGCTTTGTTTGAATGTGTTTGACTTTCATTTGATTCATTTAGCTTTGTAGAATGCATGTGACTTTCATTTTATTCAATTAACTTTGTTGAATGTGTTTGACTTTCATTTGATCTGAAAAGCTTTGTTTGAATGTGTTTGACTTTCATTTAATTCAATTAGCTTTGTTTAACTTTCATTTGATTCAGTTAGCTTTGTAGAATGCATTTGACTTTCATTTGATTCAATTCGCTTTGTTAAATGCATTTGACTTTCATATGATTCAAAAAGCTTTGTTTGAATGTGTCTGACTTTCATTTGATTCAAAAAGCTTTGTCTGAATCTGTTTGACTTTAACTTGATTCAATCAGCTTTGTCGAATGCATTTGACTTTCATTTGATTCAATTAGCTTTTTTGAATGTGTTTGACATTCATTTGATTCAATTAGCTTTGTAGAATGCATTTGACTTTCATTTGATTCAATTAGCTTTGTAGAATGCATTTGACTTTCGTTTGATTCAATTAGCTTTGTTTGATTGTGTTTAACTTTCTTTTGACTCAATTAGCTTTGTAGAATACATTTGAGTTTCATTTGATTCAATTAGCTTTGTTGAATTCATTTGACTTTCATTTGATTCAAAAAGCTTTGATTGAAAGTGTTTGACTTTCATTTGATTCAATTAGCTTTGTAGAATGCATTTGACTTTCGTTTGATTCAATTAGCTTTGTTGAATGTATTTGACTTTCATATGATTCAAAAAGCTTTGTTTGAATGTGTTTGACTTTAACTTGATTCAATCAGCTTTGTCGAATGCATTTGACTTTCATATGATACAATTAGCTTTGTTTGAATGTGTTTGACATTCATTTGATTCAATTAGCTTTGTAGAATGCATTTGACTTTCATTTGATTCAATTAGCTTTGTTGAATGTATTTTGTTTCGGGGTTTTCTGATGTCCTGCGGGAGAGTTACAACACCAAGACTGGAACCGGACGCCTGTACCTGCAAAACAACGAAGACTCCTTGTGGTAGGAGCTCCGCCTCCAACGGTCAAGTTAGTACTTGTATGAGGAGTAATTAATGCGGAAATTAAGTAGTTTGGTCTCTCTAGGTGAGAGTGTTTAATGTGTAATCTCCTGATTCTGATTAATCAACTCATCCTCTTTAATGAGAATTAAGTGAGGTATTTATAACCTCGAGAAGCGTGCCAATTAGGTTTATGTTAACCTTGGGCTGACTGGGCTTCTAATCAGGATTGGGCCTTGTTGGCCGGTTTTCCCATTAGGCATGGGTGGACACGTTTTGTTTGAATGTGTTTGACATTCATTTGATTCAATTAGCTTTGTAGAATGCATTTGACTTTCATTTGATTCAATTAGTATTGTTTAAAGCATTTGACTTTGATTTTATTCAAAAAGCTTTGTTTGAAGGTGTTTGACTTTCATTTGATTCAATTAGCTTTTTAGAATGCATTTGACTTTCTTTTGATTTAATTAGTTTTGTTGAATGCATTTGACTTTCATTTGATTCAAAAAGCTTTGTTTGAATGTATTTAACTTTCATTTGCTTCAATTAGCTTTGTTTAAATGTGTTTGACTTTCATTTGATTCAATTAGCTTTGTAGAATGCATTTGACTTTCGTTTGATTCAATTAGCTTTGTTGAATGTATTTGAAATTCATATGATTCAAAAAGCTTTGTTTGAATGTGTTTGACTTTAACTTGATTCAATCAGCTTTGTCGAATGCATTTGGCTTTCATTTGATTCAATTAGCTTTGTTTGAATGTGTTTGACATTCATTTGATTCAATTAGCTTTGTTTGAATGTATTTGACTTTCATATGATTCATAACGTTTTGTTTGATTGTGTTTGAATTTCATTTGATACAATTAGCTTTGTACAATGCATTAGACTTTCATTTGATTCAATTAGCTTTGTAGAATGCATTTGACTTTCATGTGATTCAATTAGCTTTGTTGAATGCATTTGACTTTTATTTGATTCAAAAAGCTTTGTTTGAATGTGTTTGACTATTATTTGATTCAATTATCTTTAGAGAATGCATTTGACTTTCATTTGATTCAATTAGCTTTGTTGAAAGCATTTGACTTTCATATGATTCAAAAAGCTTTGTTTAATTGTGTTTGACTAGCATTTAATTCAATTAGCTTTGTTTGATTGTGTTTAACTTTCATTTGATTCAATCAGCTTTGTAGAATGCATTTGACTTTCATTTGATTCAATTCGCTTTGTTAAATGCATTTGACTTTCATATGATTCAAAAAGCTTTGTTTGAATGTGTTTGACTTTAACTTGATTCAATCAGCTTTGTCGAATGCATTTGACTTTCATTTGATTCAATTAGCTTTTTTGAATGTGTTTGACATTCATTTGATTCAATTAGCTTTGTAGAATGCATTTGACTTTCATTTGATTCAATTAGCTTTGTTGAATGTATTTGACTTTCATATGATTCATAACGTTTTGTTTGATTGTGTTTGACTTTCATTTGATTCAATTAGCTTTGTACAATGCATTTAACTTTCATTAGGTTGAAATAGCATTTTTGAATGCATTTGACTTTAATTTGATTCAAAAAGCTTTGTTTAATTATGTTTGACTTTCATTTGATACAATTAGCTTTGTACAATGCATTAGACTTTCATTGATTCAATTAGCTTTGTTTGAATGTGTTTGACTTTCATTTGATTTAATTAGCTTTGTAGAATGCATTTGACTTTCATTTGATTTAATTAACTTTGTTGTATGTGTTTGACATTCATTTGATTCAAAAAGCTTTGATTGAATGTGTTTTACTTTCATTAGATTCAATTAGCTTTGTTTGATTGTGTTTAACTTTCTTTTGATTCAATTAGCTTTGTAGAATGCGTTTGACTTTCATGTGATTCAATTAGCTTTGTTGAATACATTTGACTTTTATTTGATTCAAAAAGCTTTGTTTGAATGTGTTAGACTTTCATTTGATTCAATTAGCTTAGTTTGAATGTGTTTGACTTTCATTTGATTCAATTAGCTTTGTAGAATGCATTTGACTTTCATTTGATTCAATTAACTTTGTTGAATGTGTTTGACTTTCATTTGATTCGAAAAGCTTTGTTTGAATGTGTTTGACTTTTATTAGATTCAATTAGCTTTGTTTGATTGTGTTTAACTTTCATTTGATTCAATTAGCTTTGTTTGAATGTGTTTGACTTTCATTTGATTCAATTAGCTTTGTAGAATGCATTTGACTTTCATTTGATTCAATTAGCTTTTTTTAATGTGTTTGACATTCATTTGATTCAATTAGCTTTGTAGAATGCATTTGACTTTCATTTGATTCAATTAGCTTTGTAGAATGCATTTGACTTTCGTTTGATTCAATTAGCTTTGTGGAATGTATTTGACTTTCATATGATTCAAAAAGCTTTGTTTGAATGTGTTTGACTTTAACTTGATTCAATCAGCTTTGTCGAATGCATTTGACTTTCATTTTATTCAATTAGCTTTGTTTGAATGTGTTTGACCTTCATTTGATTCAATTAGCTTTGTAGAATGCATTTGACTTTCATTTGATTCAATTAGCTTTGTTGAATGTATTTGACTTTCATATGATTCATAACGTTTTGTTTGATTGTGTTTGACCTTCATTTGATTCAATTAGCTTTGTATAATGCATTTGTCTTTCATTTGATAGAAATAGCATCTTTGAATGCATTTGACTTTAATTTGATTCAAAAAGCTTTGTTTAATTGTGTTTGACTTTCATTTGATACAATTAGCTTTGTCCAATGCATTACACTTTCATTTGATTCAATTAGCTTTGTTTGAATGTGTTTGACTTTCATTTGATTCAATTAGCTTTGTAGAATGCATTTGACTTTCATTTGATTCAATTAGCTTTGTAGAATGCATTTGACTTTCGTTTGATTCAATTAGCTTTGTTGAATGTATTTGACTTTCATATGATTCAAAAAGCTTTGTTTGAATGTGTTTGACTTTAACTTGATTCAATCAGCTTTGTCGAATGCATTTGACTTTCATTTGATTCAATTAGCTTTGTTTGAATGTGTTTGACATTCATTTGATTCAATTAGCTTTGTAGAATGCATTTGACTTTCATTTGATTCAATTTGCTTTGTTGAATGTATTTTGTTTCGGGGTTTTCTGATGTCCTGCGGGAGAGTTACAACACCAAGACTGGAACCGGACGCCTGTACCTGCAAAACAACGAAGACTCCTTGTGGTAGGAGCTCCGCCTCCAACGGTCAAGTTAGTACTTGTATGAGGAGTAATTAATGCGGAAATTAAGTAGTTTGGTCTCTCTAGGTGAGAGTGTTTAATGTGTAATCTCCTGATTCTGATTAATCAACTCATCCTCTTTAATGAGAATTAAGTGAGGTATTTATAACCTCGAGAAGCGTGCCAATTAGGTTTATGTTAACCTTGGGCTGACTGGGCTTCTAATCAGGATTGGGCCTTGTTGGCCGGTTTTCCCATTAGGCATGGGTGGACACGTGGCGTGTCTCTATTGGTCCGTGGTGGACGAATCTGGGATTGACACGTGGCAGGCTCCTATTGGCCTACGTGAAGGACACGTGGCAGAACCTGGTTGGTCCACTTGTCAGACGGTGATTGGTGGATAAAAATCCCCTAATCATTTGCCCCTCACAGGCGGTACGTGGCTGGTCACGTGTCGCCTGTGACAGGTGTCGCATGGTGATAGGCGACGGCCTACGACAGGTGTCGTCCTGCAATTGGCCGAGAGATATTTCCCGCCCAAATTTTGAATTTGGAAGTGACCCTTCGCCTTCTCACTTTGCCTATATAAGGAAGTGCTGACTTCGGTCATTTTCACATTTGAGAACCTTTGCAAGAGAACATTCGGACCCCTGAACTTGCTCTGACATTTTGGACTTTTGTTGCCTACCGCCTGATCTGACAAGCCGTTTGCAAAGGATTTCAGATTTTCATCAACCGTCACTCGTTCAGGTAACCGTTGGTTCTCTTACTCTTACTTTTTCCTTTATTTTTATTTTCTTTTGAAATGGCCCCATGGAAGCAAACGACACGGCCTAAGTTAGTGATCAGCCGGTCACCGGGGACGGCTGAATCTAGGACTAGGAGTGCCGCCTGCCCTTTTCTGGACCCATCTTTGCCCTTTATACAAAGTCCGACTGTATTTGTGTCTATGCAGAACGTGATGGCCAGAACAAAAAAGACAGCTAGGATCTCAAACTCGGACGGCTCCTCTCAAAGGGTGCCAATAAGTGAAACATCTGACCAGGCGCCAGATGTAGAAGTGAGACAAGGCGGCTGCCAAGCCGACAGTTCTGAGGGAGGGGTCAAGGTGGTCCCTTCCCATTTCACAGTAGACATGTCAAATTATTCTCCTCCTCCTTCTAAGGGGGAGGAGGCGGGCCCCTCTGGGAGAGGGAAAGAGTCGTCCTCTTCTGACTCGTCTGAGGACGAGTCTGATTCAAGCTCTTCGGGCCAATCTTCTCCAGGCTCTGAAGAAAGAAACAGCCGCCTACAAGAGGCGAGGCGTTCTCATGCAGTTGAGAAGGGGGATAATTGGGCGGAGCCGTCCGCCTCTTATAGACAGGAGAACACCCCTTACTACTGCACGGTACCCCGGGGCCGGATCACGGCCATGAAAGACAAAGTGGAGAGCTTTATAGCTAACTACAAAATGGGCCCCGGATATTTATTGTTCGTGCCGGATCCAGAAGACACAGTCGTCTGGCCGGCTGGTACCAGCTATGATGATGGCTGCTTCGGCTGCTACGCGGCGGCCATCAAAGCTGGGCTGCGCTTCCCGCTACATCCGGCTGTTCTGCGGATTTTAGATGGGTATGATCTGGGGTTATGGCAGCTAGCCCCCAATTCTTGGGTGAACGTACTCGGCTATGTGGCCGGGTGCGAAATGTATGGGGTGGAGCCAAGCTTTGAGGCTTTCGCCCACATGAACTATCTCAGCCGGACCCCTAAGTTAGGTGGTACCGGCTGGTATCAATTAACAAGCCATAAGGGCTAACAAATGGAAGGATTGGCGGACCACCTTCCTCATCATCGAGGGTTCAGACAAGGAGCTGAACAAAAGATTTAACAGGTGGAACAGGGATCCGCCTTTTCTTGCAGGCGGCCGTAGCTTGCCGCCTGTCCCCCCAAAGGCTAAGAAAGAGATCCTAGACAAAGGACTCTTCAAAGTAGAGATCAGGGTGAACTCTACTTCAGGGGTACGAGAGCAAGTGCCCCTGAACTGCATTCCGGTCTTCAAGTGGCTCTATGATGAGTACTTTTTGGCCGCCTGTGGCCTCGGCAGTCGGTGCTCTAGAGGTAGCCGGCCTAACAAATACTCTTTTTTCACGCCTTGTTTACTTGGGATTTTTACTGACTTTTCTGTTTGCTCTTTTTGCAGCTGACGCCATGAGCAAAATAACTGCTTCCAAGACTGCGGCGGCCATGCTGCGGGCCTCTCTGATGCAGCAGTCTGGTACCGACTCCCCCAACAAGGGGGCACCCTTGGTGAGCTTTGAAACTTCTTCTTTTTGAAGTAGTCTTATACATATGCTAACTCTTCCTCTTTTTGTAGTCGGGTAATCCAAGGGCTTCTTCCTCGCAACAGCCGGACCCCAAGGCCCGGAGGACGACTGTTGCAAGCTCTCCTGGGTCTTCCAGGAAAACAGTGGCGGCTGAGAAGCAGCCGACCACTTCCTCTAAAACTCCGGCGGGGCCGCCTAGAAGTATGGAAATTTACTTGTAAAATTTTTCACTTGCTTCCTTCTTGACTAGGTCTAACTTGCTTTTTACGCTTGATGCAGCCGGCCCTCAGGAGCCTGACTTGGTGGAGGTAGCCAAGTCAATGATAAAAGCTGTGCCTCCATCTGAAAGGGAGGCGGTCAGGGGTGTCGGCACCCTTGACCTTGATGGGATTGCAGGGGTCCTTGCTGAGGTATACTTAGCATTTTTGAGTAGTTGAATTCCAGGACGCCTGTTATCTTTTTGTTTGGAAACTGACGCATGTTTTCTTTTTACTTAGGCCCTGCTCCGAGTGAACGGCCTTCGCAAGCCGCTTGATCGGAAAAACAAAGAGGTAAAGGCTGCGAAAGCTATGGCCGCCTCTAACTGTGATAAGGCAATGTTTCAAATTGCCCAAAATGAAGTTCTGACCATTGATATTCTTTATTATCAGGCGCAGGCTGCCGCTGCTATCCAGGCCCAGTTAGAGGCGGCCCAGAAGAAGAACAGCGAGCTGGAGAAGACCGTCTCCGACCTCAGGGCCGAGCTTAAACCTCTCCGCCAAAAAATGCTCTCATACGATGTCATGGAGAAATCCTTGACGAGCGTAAAGGAACGCCTGGTGACTCAGGAGAAGAGTCTCACTAGAGAGCTCTCGGAGAAGGCTGAGCAAGAGAAGAGAGAGCTCGTCCGAGAGATGATGGAAGACTCTTCCCAAATCCAGCGTATGACCTGGAGCCGCCTCTTCCCCAATGCCGACTTTGCCTCTTGGGAGAAAACGTACCGCCAGTGCTCTGAAACATATAATCAAGAGATCCTGGCGGCTGCTGAGGACGAGGCGTTTGAGGAGGGCTTGGAGATGGAGGAGCAGCCGGTAGTGGCGCTTGTGCCACTTGGGGGCAAGGCATCAAAAAAGAGTGCAGCTGAGGCCGAGTCCAGCAAGAAGAATGCTGACCTGGCGGACGCTGCTAATGTTGAAGATTTGCCCCCTTCTTAAGCTTTTGTCTTCTTTCACGGCCTGCGTGCCGTTTACTTGTATTTACCCGGCCAGGGGGCCGGGGTTCTGAATATTTTCCTTCCTTAATGAAATTTGATTTTTTCTTGAAATTTGGCTAAGTGTTGAATATTGAGTTGTACACTATACCGACTGCTTTGTATGGCCGATTGTAGACAGGTACGGATGGTTAGTTACGCCGCCTATGCCCCTGGACGACTGGTTGTCTGTTTCCAAGTTAGGCGATCAGTCGGCTATTTATCCACTCGTTACTCAATTCGTTTAAGACTGGATCACCTTTAGGCAGGCGGTTCTCTATCTGTAAAATTAACTAAGTAAAAAAAAGAGTTTTCTTACTTGTATTTTGTATGTTAGACTTTAGGCAGTCTATGACTGGATTACCTTTAGGCAGGCGGTCCTGTCATTTGTAAAATTAACTAAGTAAGAAGGGGTATTCTTACTTGTGTTTTGTAGGTTAGACTTAGGCAGTCTATGACTGGATTACCTTTAGGCAGGCGGTCCTGTCATTTGTAAAATTTACTAAGTAAGAAAGGATATTCTTACTTGTGTTTTTTGAGCTATAGGCAGTCTAAGACGACTGTTTCCTATTGCGAATACTTAAAAATTTTTAAGGGGTGACCAAGTAACTACGACTGTTACCTGGTCGCCTATTGATTGAGTAGTAGAGGTATCAAGCGGTGGGTACCGGTTGTTCCCCTTTATTCGCCAATGTTTGTTGGCTATTAACTCAAAGAGAAAACTAGTAGGAATAATAGTTTGAATGCCCTTGTTTGCCAAAAAACAGGTGGTCTTTTCAAACTTTTTAGGTTCCAAGCCAAGTTTTGGGAGAGTGACTATGAGTTAACGTTGGTGTTGCTCAGTCGTCCTCATTTTAGCTTGAGTAGTAGAGGTACCAGGCGGCGGAGGCCGGCTGGACCCCTTGATTCGTCAATGTTTGTTGACTATTAACTCAAGAGTAACCCCCTGCATTTATCCCAAGTAATACAGGCGGTAATCCGACTCAGATGTCAACTGTTATCACTAGTTTGGTTAGTAATAAAAGTTATCCTTGTCTCAAAAACGGCTACGTGGTTGTCCTTGGGGACAGTCGTATAGGTGCCGTGTGATTAGTTTATAGAACAATGTTCCACCCAAAAGGGAGCTGCTCTCTGCGACGAATTTCATCCGGATGGATGCCGTCGGACGCCTGCTATAATGTTGGGACAGGTCGAATTGAATTTTATATTTTGATCAGTTGGCTTGACGCCTGGTCTGATCATGTTTTTGATAGTTCTTGGTGAACTAGATTTTGTGAGGGTAGCCGGTCAAGCGGCGTGCCCCTCTTAAATTAAACATAGAGAGTAGCCGACTGTTTGTCAGTTGGCATGCCCCTCTTTAAATAAAAATAGAGAGTAGCCGACTGTTTGTCAGTTGGCATGCCCCTCTTTAAATAAATAAATATAAACATGGAGAGTAGCCGACTGTTGGTCAGTTGGCATGCCCCTCTTAAGTAAATAAATATGATCATGGAGAGTAGCCGACTGTTGGTCAGTTGGCATGCCCCTCTTGAATTAAACATAGAGAGTAGCCGACTGTTTGTCAGTTGGCATGCCCCTCTTAATACAGAATCGTATAGTAAAGATGCAAGCTTTAATCAAGTAATCCTTGACTTTACATTTTTCAAAAGAAATATTTCTTAAGGTTATCTTTGTTCCAGGTTCGAGGTAGCGGCTGGCCGTCTGGTGTTTCCAGACGGTAGGTACCGTCTCTAACCTCTTCATATATTCGGTAGGGACCTTCCCAGTTGGGAGTTAGCTTGCCAGACTCGTTAGCCCTACCAACAGCTTCCATTTTTCTAAGTACAAAGTCCCCCACTTTGAGTGGACGCCTGTGCACTTTTTTGTTGTATGATCGAGTCATTCTCAGGCGGTAAATCTCATGGCGTAAAACAGCATTGCCCCTCTTTTCAGGGAGTGAGTCTAATGCCAGGCGCATGGCTTCCCAGTTTGCCTCTTCGTCATATAGCATTACTCGAAGAGTCGGCTCGTAGTGTTCTATTGGAAGAACAGCTTCCGCCCCATAAGTTAGGAGGAATGGAGTTTCTCCAGTCGCCCCTTTTTCAGTCGTCCTGATGGCCCAGAGAACATGTGGTAGTTCATCCGCCCATAGGCCGCCTGCTCGTTCAATCTTTTTCTTCAGACCGTCTGAGATGATTTTATTAAAGGCTTCTACTTGGCCGTTTGCTTGTGGACGGCCGACAGATGCAAAGCAATGTGCAATTCCTTGGTCACCCAACCAGCTTTTGAGAATAGGCGTCTCAAATTGGGGACCATTATCAAAAACCATAGACATGGGAACCCCGAACCGAGTGATGACATTTCTCCAAATGAATGAAATTACATCCTTCGTCTTGATTCCCTTAACAGCCTCCGCCTCTACCCATTTAGTGAAGTAGTCGACGGCAACAAGTATATACCTTCTTCCGCCTGTAGCAGGCGTATATGGACCCAAAATATCCATGCCCCATTTAGCAAACGGTAAGGGACTATGAATGGTGGTGAGATCAGTAGCCGGACGGTGAATTAGTTTGCCAAATCTTTGACACTTATCACATTTTTTCACCATCTCCATTGCATCTGATTCTAAGGTAGGCCAGAAGTAGCCCTGCCGCCTTGCCCGTTGAGCAAGCGTCCTTCCGCCTATATGCGAAGCACAGAAACCAGAGTGAAGGTCATCTAATATTTCTCGCCCTTTTTCTGGAGTAACACACTTTAAGAAGGGTTGAAGGTACCCTCTTTTGTGAAGTTCTCCCTTTATCATTTCAAAATTGGTGGCTCGTCTTTTCAGTACTGCCGCCTGTTGATGATCATCCGGCAGGGTACCGTTTGTCAGATATGCCCTAATTGGATCCATCCAGGTTGAGCTTCTGTCTAGGATTCCAATAGGGTCTCCCTCAATGCTTCTCCTTTCCACTACCTCCCAAAAAACGGTTCGAGGAGTATCACAGGAGGCGGATGATGCTAATTTTGAAAGCGCATCCGCTTGGTTATTTTCTGATCTCGGTACTTGGACCAAGTTAAAATCCTCAAGGGAGCCGACTGCTTGACGGACCGCTTGTAAATACTTGATCATGGCCGGATGGGTCGCTTCGTATTCGCCATTGTACTGACTCACTATCAATTGTGAATCAGAACAGGCGTCTATTTTTCTTGCCCCTGCCGCCTTGCACATGCGGATACCGGCTAGTAAAGCTTCATATTCTGCCTCATTGTTTGAAGCCTGAAAACTGAAACGTAAAGCATACTCGTACCTGTCGCCTTCTGGCGACTGACATATGACGCCTGCTCCACAACCAGTTGAAGTGGAGCTTCCATCCACATATACCTTCCAGACTTGGTCTGGAACTTGCGAATCAGGGGGACGAGTCATCTCGACAATAAAGTCAGCAAAGGCTTGCCCCTTCACTGCTTTTCTAGGCTCGAAGGTAACTTCGAGGCTCTGTATTTTTATGGCCCATTTGATCATTCGGCCAGACGACTCCATGGTGGTCAGTGGCCGCTTGATCGGTTGATCTGTATACACGACGACTGCATGCGCCAAAAAGTAAGGCTTTAATTTTTTAACAGCCATGAAGAGTGCAAGACCAAATTTCTCCACTAAGGGATACCTCAACTCGGCATTTTTCAGTACATGACTGACAAAGTAGACCGGGAGCTGACAGCCGTCTCTTTCAGCAAGAAGGACAGCGCTTAACGCATGATCAGAGACGGCCAGGTACATGTAGAGTACTTCTTTGGGCATAGGGCTGACTAGCCTTGGCAAGGAATGCAAGTGAACTTTCAATTTCTGGAAGGCCGCCTCAGCATCCGACCCCCAATCAAACCTTGCCTTTTTCTTAATTGCCTGGAAAAAGTATAGGCATTTGTCGCCTGATCGACTTAGGAATCTACCCAAGGCCGCCAGACAACCTGTTAGCTTCTGAACCTCTCGGACGGTGCGGGGCGACTGCATGTCGATGACCGCCTGCACCTTCTCAGGGTTCGCATCTATTCCTCTCTGAGTAATGAGGAATCCGAGAAATTTCCCAGACTCAACTCCAAAGACGCATTTCTTGGGATTAAGCATGACATGGTGCCGCCTGAGTGTGGCGAAAGTTTCTCGGATGTCCGACAGATGATCTTTCTGAAGTTTAGACTTGACTATCATATCATCAATATATGCCTCGACATTTCTCCCAATCTGATCAAAGAACACAGTGTTTATCATTCGTTGGAAGGTGGCCGGGGCATTCTTAAGACCAAACGGCATGACCGTGTAACAGTATAACCCTTGATCAGTGACGAAGGCCGTCTTCTCCTGATCTTTCTTCCATAAAGGGATCTGATGGAAACCAGAGTAGGCGTCCATAAAACTCATCAAAGCATGGCCGGCTGTTGAGTCGACCAGGTTGTCAATTTTAGGCAGAGGGTAACTGTCTTTTGGGCACGCCTTATTCAAGTCTGTGTAGTCTACACACATTCGCCAGGTACCATTCGGCTTTTTAACAAGCACAACATTTGCGACCCAGTCTGGGAAGTAACATTGCCGAATGAATCCTGCATCAAGTAATTTTTTAACTTCGGCGGCTGCCGCCTGATTTCTTTCTTCGCCATGGTTCCGTTTCTTCTGCCTTACAGGCTTCTTTTTTGGATCCACAGCTAGTTTATGTACCGCCAGCTCAGAACTAATGCCTGGCATTTCATGGACTTCGAATGCAAAGATGTCCTTGTATTCTTTCAACAAATTGTGGAAGTCGTCACCTAGGACCCCTAGAGCAGTCGTCCCAACTTTGACTGTTCTGTCAGGACGCTTGACATCTAAGATTAGGTCCGTATGCTCACCAGCCGGCTGAGGGCGGAATTCATCCGACCGCTCCTCTGCCAATGATTGCTATTTTTTATGTTTTCTTTCGGCCCCCATTTGGGATGCCTTTCTTTTCTTGCCGCCTGTTTCTTGAACAGGCGCACTCTCCTTGACATTGTCAAGGTCTATCTTTCCCCCACTGGACTCAGCGGCCATAACAGTGGGCTTGACGTCCGAGAGATAGCACTCTCGGGCCATCTTCTGATCTCCCCTTAGGGAGCCGACTGTTCCATTATCCCTCTCAAACTTGAGCAACATAAGAGATGGGATTATTACAGCCTTGGAATTATTTAAGGTTGGTCGTCCCAGAATCATGTTGTAGGCCGAGAGTTCTTCTACCACCAGGAATCGGACGACCATGTGTCGTCCTTCCCCTTTTTCACCCAGGCGGATGGGTAGATCTACTCGTCCTACAGGGTGGACGACTCCCCCTCCAAACCCTACTAGAGGGTGGGAGGCCGGATGTATACAATAAGGCTTGTACTTCAGTTTGGAGAGACATTTGCTACTGATAAGATCTGAGGAGCTTCCAGTATCTATGAGGATTCGGCCGACTCTCTGATTGGCCACCTTACACTCAACGACGATAGGGTCGTCATGCGGCCCCCTGACTCCTCCTAGATCTTCTTCAGTAATGACAATTTCAGGAAATGAATTTATGGAGGGCCGTTCTGGGTGAACGGAATTTATATCCAGCCGCCTGATATTGTCTTTGTTGCCCCTAATAGTGGGACCTCCTCCTGCAAAGCCGCCTGCAATAGTGTAGACGACTGCATCATCTGTATCAGAGCTGTCGGCCTATTGATTCTTTTTGGCCGACTGTTTTTTCGAGGAGGTGTTCCCCGTGGATTTCTTGACAAAAGAGTCAAGATCACCTTGCTCAGCCAGGCGGTCCAGATACCGCATGAGACTGATGCATTCGTTGGTGTGATGACCAACATCTTCATGATAATCACAGAATTTTTCCTGGTTCCGATTGCTTGCAGAACCCTTCATGGGGACAGGCTTCTCAATAGAGATCCGTCCCTTGATTTCTTTCAGGATAGCTTTGCTATCTTTGTTAAACGCATACTTTGGGGAGTATGGCTTGAATTCTTTTTTCTTCTTCTGGGCCGGCTGTTTAGAGGAATCAGCCGCCCAGACCTCTTTTCTCTTCTTTAGATCTTTGTTGGACGACTGTATCTGTCGTCCTTCTCTTTTGTCGAACTTTTTCCCATCCGACTGTTTTGCTGTACTACAAAGATCTGTCGCCTGTATGTAGGCTTCTGCTTCAATTAAGGCCTCCTGAAGAGTCGCCACCCTCTTTCGAACAAGATCGAATTTGAAGGTCGACCCGTCTTTGAGACCCCTGAAAAAGTCAGTATAGGCTACCTCATCCGGTAACCCTTGAATTTGTATTCTCATCAGGTTAAACCGCCTGATGTAAGAACGAAGCCCCTCCTTCTCACCCTGCTGAATTGTCCCTAAATCAAGGGTCGTCTTCTTCGCAGGAATGTTCATGGCGAAGTTGGAGGTGAACAAGTAAGCAAGCGTCCTGAAATTGTTTACACAACCAGTCGGCAGGTTGCCGAACCATTGCTGTGCAATTCCTTTAAGAGTCGCTGGAAAACACTTGCACCAAGTTGGATCATCCAACCCTTGAAGGTACATTAGGTTGGAGAATGCCATTAGATGGTCTTCTGGGTTAGTAGTGCCATCATAGGCGCCTACTAACACATTTTTCACTTTGGCCGGCTGAGCGGCTTCAGTGATTTCCTTGGAGAAGGCCGACGGCTGTTCACCAAGTCTAAGCAACCGTAGCTGCCAGTCCAAGGGTTGGACATTTTTAACTGCCTGTCCACCAAATGGAGGTGGTGGCATAAAATATTGTTGTTGGGGTACAAACGGTAAGTTTGGTACCGCCTGGTCGCTATGAAAGCCGGACTGACGGGAGGTACCGCCTGACTGGTTCTCATGATACGACTGAGTCTGCCTCATCGAGGAATTGCGCAGACTTTCTTGAAATTCAGAAGTAGAGGCCGACTCTGACAGTCGGTCATTCTTCTTCTGTTCTAACAGCAGACGAGCGTCTGTGTATGTTGTCTTTGAACCGTCCGCCTGAATGTGACGGACAGGTTTCCTTTTTCCTGGAGTAGGAAAACGGTATTTTGTGAGATCAAGGACAGGCGGCTCACACTTCCTGGATCTAGGATGAGGTGTTCCCTCTCGTCCTTGAACCGGCTTCCTCTTGCTTGAAGTGGAAGGTTTCGTAGCCGACTGTCCCTAGTCGGTGCAGGCTTCTTACTTAGCAACTCTTGAATCTCTCCCTTGAAGTCCCTCATGAAGGTCATGAGTTCGTTCCTGGTGACGGGAGCCGACCCATCAGTCGCCTGCTGCCGAATAGGAGGTGCGCCTGTTGGCTCACTTCCAATTTGAAGATGCTCCCGTTCCGTCCTTTCAGTCGGACGGGTACGTCGGGCCCTTAGGGTCCCGTATGGAGCTGTGTGAGCTTCAACTTCAAGCTCATTGTCAGTGTCATGGTCCGACTGGACTTGAGGGTCGTCTAGGGGACGCCTCTCTTCAAAAGTCGGTACAAACGGGGATGCCATCTCAGAAGTACTCTCCCCACAGACGGCGCCAAAATGTTTCGGGGTTTTCTGATGTCCTACGGGAGAGTTACAACACCAAGACTGGAACCGGACGCCTGTACCTGCAAAACAACGAAGACTCCTTGTGGTAGGAGCTCCGCCTCCAACGGTCAAGTTAGTACTTGTATGAGGAGTAATTAATGCGGAAATTAATGATACGAGGACGAACTTGGAAGATTTGATAAATCAACATGAAGAAACATTAGCCCTCAATTTGGACTCAAATCACGCAATTCATGGTCACTTCATGGGTCATCAAAGTAAGGCTACGGTTTGCCTTGTAGCCTTCCTTGGTTTAGCTTGATGTTGAAGTCTTCTTTACTTAGGTTTTTGCTTACAAGTTTTTACCTTTCACTTGAAAGGGTTTTTCTTGTTTTAAGCACTTAGGATTTCTAATTGCATTAGGAATTGTTTTAAGCATTTAGGATTTCTAATTGCATTAGGAATTGTTTTTAGTCTAGTAAGCGTCAATAATAGCTTGGAGTGCAAGCTTGAGTTAGGATAAAATAGGCAAGTTTTATCTTAAGAGTAGTTAGAGTTTAAGTAGGATTAAATAACTAAATCAAAGTTATCCAAACTTGATCAAGTTATGCAATCCGTGGGTTTTTGTTAAGGAATCAGAATTCTAATTCAAGTGGGATTAGGATAGTTGATTGAGTCTATAAATATAGGGTTGTAATCTTGAAAAAGATACAAGTTTAATCATACATTCATAATAATAATTCTTATTGCTTTTGTTTAAGTTGGATTACTTAAATTCTTGATTGGTGGATTCCAATTTGCTGTTTTGTTTGTTTTAGTTAAAACAATCATCTAGGTTGATTAATTAGGTGGATTCTTGATTAATTAATCTAAGTTTCTTGCTTAATTCTTGGTGAATTTTCTGTATAGAATTAGGTTAGATTCATATCTTTGTGAGGCTTAGTTTTCGGACTAAAAATCACATCATCTTGGTATCAGAGCACAGGTTCGGAAGAATTTAAACTGGTAACGTTTGGCTTAGAATTTTTGAGTGATTCTTTTTGCATTAGACTGGAAAAACGTCTAGCTATCTTCACCTAAAATTTCGTAACATTTGGTTGAGTAACGAACTCTGTACAGCCTTAAACTTTTGGTGTTGTTTCACTGGAATACGGGTTGGGAGTCCGGTTGTTGTTTGCTTCAAGATTCCTTCAAGATTTTATCTTTTAATCAAGATTTTTGCATAGACTAACTTGGTTTGTGTAGGAATCATGAGTGACGAAGAGGTTCCACAAGTTCCAAGGGGTTTAACCTTAGAACAAGCGCAAAATCTTAGAAGAGATAGGCAAGTCACCGAGTTGGCAGCAAGGTTGGAGGAGGTATTGAAGAGACTTGATACTCGTGATGGATCTTCTTCAAAGAGGGGTGATTCTAACCCTAATTCTAGTTCAAGTGAGGAAGAACAACCAAGGAGAAACCCTAGGAGGTCACGAAAGAATATTCATCAAGTGATGATTCACCTAGACCTAGGAGAAGGGATAGACCTAAAGATGATGATAGAAACCTTAGGTTAGACCTTCCCGAATTCAATGGGAGTATGAATGAACCAGAGAAATATTTTGAATGGATTAGAAGGGCCGAAACACTCTTTGATTACAAGGAGTATGATGAAAGAAAGAAGTGTAAACTTGCGGAGTTGAAGCTCACTGGTTATGCTAGTCTTTGGTATGATAGTTTGAAAAAGAAGAGGCATAAGGAAGAGCGTAACAAAATCACAACTTGGGAGCAACTCAAGAAGCACATGAAAAAGAGGTTCGTTCCTAGTGATTATATTCAAGATATCTATCTGAAGATGCAAACTTTAAACAAAATTCTATGACTGTTGAGAATTATATTGTTGAATTTGAGAAGTTATGCATGCTATGTGGTTTAGAAGAGATTGTTGAACATAAGATTGCTAGATTTATTTCGGGATTGAATGATAATATTGCTGAGAAAGTTGAATTACAACAATATTGGTCTTTTGAGGATGTGTGTAAAGTGGCTATCAAAGTTGAAAAACAATTAAAAGGGAAGAAAAGCTCATTCTCTAAACGTTATAAAAGGATTCTCAAAACCTTTTGAGAAAGCTAATGTGGAAAAGGGTAGTTCAAGTTCGAATTACAAAGATTCTAAAACTAAATTCGAAACTAACAAGAAATTTGTGGAAGGAAGGAAGTGCTTTAAGTGTGGTAGTGTTGGTCACATTGCAAGTGATTGTCCTTCAAAAAGGGTCATGACTGCACAAGAATGGGAGCAAGAAAAGACTTTGTGTGAGCAAGGTAGTGACGTTGAAAAGGATCAAGAAAACCTTGAAGAAGAAGAGGAGGAGTTCTTGGAAGAAGTAGAGGCCGAACATCAAGGTCAAAGTTTGGTCCTAAGAAGAACACTGCATTCGAAACCTACACCTATGGAGGGCGATCAAAGAGAGAAGATTTTCCATACAAGGTGCAAGGTGAAGGATAGATTGTGTGATGTAATCATAGACACGGGAAGTTGCACTAATGTGGTGTCTACGATCTGATTGATAAGTTGGAGTGGCCAATCACCGAGCATCCACAACCATACAAGCTTCATTGGCTTAACAACAAAAGTGATGTCAAGGTCAACAAGCAAGCGCTAATATCCTTTTCAATTGGTAAATTTCATGATAAAGTTTTATGTGATGTTTGTCCTATGGATGCATGTCATATATTATTAGGCCGTCCTTGGCAATATGATAGGTTTGTGAAATTTGATGGAAGGACTAACGTGTATGTGGTGAGGAAAGAAAAGGAGAAACCGGTTGCTTTAAAACCTTTGATAAGCAACACACCGGTTTTCAATTCATCTAATTCAAAGAGTTCTTACTTGATTAGTGAGAAAGAGATGGAGAAAGAGATTAGTAATAATAGCATGGTCTATGTACTTGTTGCTAATGAGTTCCTTATTGATCAAGACAAACAAGAAAAGAGGTCGATTGAGCTAGAAGAAGTCTTGGCCGAATTCAAGGATGTATTCCCTAAAGAGTTACCTCCGGGTTTACCTCCAATTCGTGGGATAGAGCATCAAATTGATTTGATTCCGGGAGCACCATTGCCTAATAAAGCAGCCTATAGAAGCAATCCGGAAGAAACTAAGGAGATGCAAAGGCAAATTGAGGAGCTCATGTCTAGAGGTTACGTGAGGGAAAGCATGAGTCCATGCGCCGTTCCTACATTACTTGTTCCAAAGAAGGATGGAAGTTGGCGAATGTGCATTGATAGTAGAAGCGTGAATAACATCACTATCAAATATCGTTTCCTATTCCAAGATTAGATGATTTGCTAGATGAGTTACATGGCTCACAGATATTTTCGAAGATTGATCTTATGAGTGGCTACCATCAAATAAGAATGAGAGAAGGAGACGAGTGGAAGACCGCCTTCAAAACAAAGCTAGGCTTGTACGAATGGTTAGTGATGCCTTTCGGTCTTACTAATGCACCTAGCACGTTCATGAGATTGATGCATGAGGTACTCAAACCTTTTCTTGGAAAGTTTGTTGTTGTTTACTTAGATGATATCTTGATATATTCGAAAAACTTACATGATCATCTAATACATCTAAGAAGTGTGTTTGAAGTGTTAAGGGAAAGAAACTTTTTGCTAAGCTTGAGAAGTGTTATTTCTTGGTGCCTAGCGTTACTTTTCTTGGCTATGTTGTGTCTAAGGAAGGAGTTTCGGTTGACAAGTCTAAGGTGGAGGCCATTAGAACTTGGCCTAGTCCTACTAATGCTAGTGAGGTTAGATCTTTCACGGTTTAGCTTCTTTCTATAGAAGATTTGTGAAGAACTTTTCTAGTGTTGTAGCACCCATGACCGATGCTTGAAGAAGGAAAGGGAAAATTCGAGTGGACTAAAGAAGCCCAAGGAGCGTTTGAGCTAATCAAGAAGAGCTATGTGAAGCGCCTATACTTGCTTTGCCAGATTTTTCACAACCTTTTGAGGTAGAGACCGACGCAAGTGGGGTTGGAATCGGGGCTGTTTTGTTACAAGGGAGAAAGCCTATAGCTTACTTTAGTGAGAAGTTGAATGGGGCTCGTTTGAATTATTCCACTTATGATAAAGAATTCTATGCAATTGTTAGGGCTTTGGATCATTGGAGTCATTACTTGAGACCTAACCACTTTGTTTTGCATTCCGATCATGAATCTTTGAAGTATATACATGGACAACAGAAGCTTAATCCAAGACATGCTAAATGGGTTGAGTTCTTACAATCATTCAATTTTTCTTCTAAGTACAAAGAAGGGAAAGCTAATGTAGTGGCGGATGCACTTTCAAGAAGGTATTCTTTGCTAGGTATTCTTGATAGCAAATTGCTGGGTTTTGAATTGATTAAAGAGTACTATAAAGAGATGATGACTTTTCTACAATCGTTGTTGATTGTTCAAGGGGGCCGTAGGTTCCTACTTGTTGCAAGATGGTTTTCTTTTCAAAGGAAATCGACTTTGTCTTCCTAAGTGTTCCATCCGAGAGCTAGTTGTTAGAGAGGCTCATGGAGGAGAATTGCTGGTCACTTTGGCATTACAAAGACCTTGAATATGTTACAAGAGCACTTCTATTGGCCTAAAATGCTTGCGGACATACAACTAGTTATTGCTAGATGCGCAACTTGTCAAAAGGCGAAGGCTACTTTTCATCAAGGTTTATATACACCTTGCCTATTCCTATGCACCATGGGAAGACATTTCTATGGATTTTATTGTAGGATTGCCGAGAACACAAAGAGGGAAAGATTCAATCATGGTGGTGGTGGATCGTTTTTCTAAGATGGCACACTTTGTTCCTTGTCACAAGGTGGATGATGCTATGAAAGTTGCGGAACTTTACTTCAAGGAGATTGTTAGATTGCATGGAGTTCCGAAAACCATTGTAAGTGATCGTGATACAAAGTTCATGAGTTTCTTTTGGAAGTCTTTATGGAAGCTCGTAGGTACTAAGCTACTCTTTAGTAATCTTATCACCCACAAACGGATGGACAAACCGAGGTAACTAATAGAACTCTTGTGTACTTTTGCGTGGATTAGTAAGCAAGACACAAAAGGATTGGGATATTAAGTTAGCTCATGCGGAGTTTGCTTACAATAGGTCACCTACATATGCTACTATCATAGTCCTTTTGAGGTTGTTTATGGGGTAAATCCAAAACTACCCATAGATTTTATTCCATTACCAAAAGGCGAGCTAGTACACAAGGATGCCGAATCTAAGCTTAAATCAATGCTCAAGTTACATGCTCAAATTCGTGCAAGAATAGAGAAGGTTAATGACATGTACAAAGCAAGGGTTAATAAGCATAGGAAGCAGCAAGTCTTCAAGGAAGGTGACTTGGTTTGGTTGTATCTACGAAAAGAAAGATTTCCGAGTAAACGCAAGAACAAGTTGATGCCTAGAAGTGAAGGACCTTTCAAGATTGTTGAGAAGATCAATGATAATGCATACAAGCTCGAACTTCCGGGAGAATATGGTGTAAGCGCCACTTTCAATGTTGGAGATTTGGCTAAATACATTCGGATGAAGAACTTGAAGATTTGAGACAAATTCTTTCGAAGAAGAAGAGGATGATACGAGGACGAACTTGGAAGATTTGATAAATCAACATGAAGAAACATAGCCCTCAATTTTGGACTCAAATCACGCAATTCATGGTCACTTCATGGGTCGTCATCAAAGTAAGGCTAAACGGTTTGCCTTGTAGCCTTCCTTGGTTTAGCTTGATGTTGAAGTCTTCTTTACTTAGGTTTTTGCTTACAAGTTTTTACCTTTCACTTGAAAGGGTTTTTCCTTGTTTTAAGCACTTAGGATTTCTAATTGCATTAGGAATTGTTTTAAGCATTTAGGATTTCTAATTGCATTAGGAATTGTTTTTAGTCTAGTAAGCGTCAATAATAGCTTGGAGTGCAAGCTTGAGTTAGGATAAAATAGGCAAGTTTTATCTTAAGAGTAGTTGAGTTTAAAGTAGGATTAAATAACTAAATCAAGTTATCCAAACTTGATCAAGTTATGCAATCCGTGGGTTTTTGTTAAGGAATCAGAATTCTAATTCAAGTGGGATTAGGATAGTTGATTGAGTCTATAAATATAGGGTTGTAATCTTGAAAAAGATACAGTTTAATCATACATTCATAATAATAATTCTTATTGCTTTTGTTTAAGTTGGATTACTTAAATTCTTGATTGGTGGATTCCAATTTGCTGTTTTGTTTGTTTTAGTTAAAACAATCATCTAGGTTGATTAATTAGGTGGATTCTTGATTAATTAATCTAAGTTTCTTGCTTAATTCTTGGTGAATTTTCTGTATAGAATTAGGTTAGATTCATATCTTTGTGAGGCTTAGTTTTCGGACTAAAAATCACATCAATTAAGTAGTTTGGTCTCTCTAGGTGAGAGTGTTTAATGTGTAATCTCCTGATTCTGATTAATCAACTCATCCTCTTTAATGAGAATTAAGTGAGGTATTTATAACCTCGAGAAGCGTGCCAATTAGGTTTATGTTAACCTTGGGCTGACTGGGCTTCTAATCAGGATTGGGCCTTGTTGGCCGGTTTTCCCATTAGGCATGGGTGGACACGTGGCGTGTCTCTATTGGTCCGTGGTGGACGAATCTGGGATTGACACGTGGCAGGCTCCTATGGCCTACGTGAAGGACACGTGGCAGAACCTGGTTGGTCCACTTGTCAGACGGTGACTGGTGGATAAAAATCCCCCTAATCATATTTGACTTTCATATGATTCATAACGTTTTGTTTGATTGTGTTTGACCTTCATTTGATTCAATTAGCTTTGTACAATGCATTTAACTTTCATTTGATTGAAATAGCATCTTTGAATGCATTGACTTTATTTGATTCAAAAAGCTTTGTTTAATTGTGTTTCACTTTCATTTGATACAATTAGCTTTGTCCAATGCATTAGACTTTCATTTGATTCAATTAGCTTAGTTTGAATGTGTTTGACTTTCATTTGATTCAATTTAGCTTTGTAGAATGCATTTGACTTTCGTTTGATTCAATTAACTTTGTTGAATGTGTTTGACTTTCATTTGATTCAAAAAGCTTTGTTTGAATGTGTTTGACTTTCATTAGATTCAATTAGCTTTGTTTGATTGTGTTAACTTTCTTTTCATTCAATTAGATTTGTAGAATGCATTTGACTTTCATGTGATCAATTAGCTTTGTTGAATGCATTTGACTTTTATTTGATTCAAAAAGCTTTGTTTGAATGTGTTTGACTATTATTTGAATCAATTATCTTTGTAGAATGCATTTGGCTTTCATTTGATTCAATTAGCATTTTGAAAGCATTTGACTTTCATATGATTCAAAAAGCTTTGTTTAATTGTGTTTGACTAGCATTTAATTCAATTAGCTTTGTTTGATTGTGTTTAACTTTCATTTGATTCAGTTAGCTTTGTAGAATGCATTTGACTTTCATTTGATTCAATTCGCTTTGTTAAATGCATTTGACTTTCATATGATTCAAAAAGCTTTGTTTGAATGTGTCTGACTTTAACTTGATTCAATCAGCTTTGTCGAATGCATTTGACTTTCATTTGATTCATTAGCTTTTTGAATGTGTTTGACATTCATTTTATTCAATTAGCTTTGTAGAATGCATTTGACTTCATTTGTTTCAATTAGCTTTGTTGAATGTATTTGACTTTCATATGATTCATAACGTTTGGTTTGATTGTGTTTGACTTTCATTTGATCTTAGCTTTGTACAATGCATTTAACTTTCATTAGATTGAAATAGCATTTTTGAATGCATTTGACTTTAATTTGATTCAAAAAGCTTTGTTTAATTATGTTTTGACTTTCATTTGATACAATTAGCTTTGTACAATGCATTATACTTTTATTGATTCAATTAGCTTTGTTGAATGTGTTTGACTTTCATTTTGATTCAATTAGCTTTGTAGAATGCATTTGACTTTCATTTGATTTAATTAACTTTGTTGTATGTGTTTGCATTCATTTGATTCAAAAGCTTTGATTGAATGTGTTTTACTTTCATTAGATTCAATTAGCTTTGTTTGATAGTGTTTAACTTTCTTTTGATTCAATTAGCTTTGTAGAATGCGTTATACTTTCATGTGATTCAATTAGCTTTGTTGAATGCATTTGACTTTTATTTGATTCAAAAAGCTTTGTTTGAATGTGTTAGACTTTCATTTGATTCAATTAGCTTTGTTTGAATGTGTTTGACTTTCATTTGATTCATTTAGCTTTGTAGAATGCATGTGACTTTCATTGATCTGAAAGCTTTGTTGAAATTTGTTTGACTTTCATTTAATTCAATTAGCTTTGTTTAACTTTCATTTGATTCAGTTAGCTTTGTAGAATGCATTTGACTTTCATTTGATTCAATTCGCTTTGTTAAATGCATTTGACTTTCATATGATCAAAAAGCTTTGTTTGAATGTGTCTGATTTCATTTGATTCAAAAAGCTTTGTCTGAATCTGTTTGACTTTAAACTTGATTCAATCAGCTTTGTCGAATGCATTTGACTTTCATTTGATTCAATTAGCTTTTTTTAATGTGTTTGACATTCATTTGATTCAATTAGCTTTGTAGAATGCATTTGACTTTCATTTGATTCATTAGCTTTGTAGAATGCATTTGACTTTCGTTTGATTCAATTAGCTTTGTTTGATTGTGTTTAACTTTCTTTTGACTCAATTAGCTTTGTAGAATACATTTGAGTTTCATTTGATTCATTAGCTTTGTTGAATTCATTTGACTTTCATTTGATTCAAAAAGCTTTGATTGAAAGTGTTTGACTTTCATTTGATTCATAGCTTGTAGAATGCATTTGACTTTCGTTTGATTCAATTAGCTTTGTTTGATTGTGTTTAACTTTCTTTTGACTCAATTAGCTTTGTAGAATACATTTGAGTTTCATTTGATTCAATTAGCTTTGTTGAATTCATTTGACTTTCATTTGATTCAAAAAGCTTTGATTGAAAGTGTTTGACTTTCATTTGATTCAATTAGCTTTGTAGAATGCATTTGACTTTCGTTTGATTCAATTAGCTTTGTTGAATGTTTTGACTTTCATATGATTCAAAAAGCTTTGTTTGAATGTGTTTGACTTTAACTTGATTCAATCAGCTTTGTCGAATGCATTTGACTTTCATATGATACAATTAGCTTTGTTTGAATATGTTTGACATTCATTTGATTCAATTAGCTTTGTAGAATGCATTTGACTTTCATTTGATTCAATTAGCTTTGTGAATGTATTTACTTTCATATGATTCATAACGTTTTGTTTGATTGTGTTTGACCTCATTTGATTCATTAGCTTTGTATAATGCATTTAACTTTCATTTGATTGAAATAGCATCTTTGAATGCATTTGACTTTAATTTGATTCAAAAAGCTTTGTTTAATTGTGTTTGACTTTCATTTGATACAATTAGCTTTGTCCAATGCATTAGACTTTCATTTGATTCAATTAGCTTTGTTTGAATGTGTTTGACTTTCATTTGATTCAATAGCTTTGTAGATGCATTTGACTTTCATTTGATTCAATTAACTTTGTTGAATGTGTTTTAACTTTCATTTGGATTCAAAAAGCTTTGTTTGAATGTGTTTTGACTTTCATTAGATTCAAATAGCTTTGTTTGATTGTGTTTAACTTTCTTTTCATTCAATTAGCTTTGTACAATGCATTTGCTTTCATGTAATTCATTAGCTTTGTTGAATGCATTTGACTTTTTATTTGATTCAAAAAGATTTGTTTGAATGTGTTTGACTATTGTTTGAATCATTATCTTTGTAGAATGCATTTGGCTTTCATTTGATTCAATTAGCATTGTTGAAAGCATTTGACTTTCATATGTTCAAAAAGCTTTTTTTAATTTGTTTGACTAGCATTTAATTCAATTAGCTTTGTTTGATTGTGTTTAACTTTCATTTGATTCAGTTAGCTATGTAGAATGCATTTGACTTTCATTTGATTCAATTCGCTTTGTAAATGCATTTGACTTCATATGATTTCAAAAGCTTTGTTTGAATGTGTCTGACTTTCATTTCATTCAAAAAGCTTTGTTTTTGAATGTGTTTGACTTTACTTGATTCAATCAGCTTTGTCCGTGCATTTGACTTTCATTTGATTCAATTAGCTTTGTAGAATGCATTTGACTTTCATTTGATTCAATTAGCTTTGTAGAACGCATTTGACTTTCGTTTGATTCAATTAGCTTTGTTGAATGTATTTGACTTTCATATGATTCAAAAAGCTTTGTTTGAATGTGTTTTGACTTTAACTTGATTCAATCAGCTTTGTCGAATGCATTTGACTTTCATTTGATTCATTAGCTTTGTTTGAATGTGTTTGACATTCATTTGATTCAATTAGCTTTGTAGAATGCATTTGACTTTCATTTGATTCAATTAGTATTGTTTTAAAGCATTTGACTTTGATTTTATTCAAAAGCTTTTTTGAAGGTGTTTGACTTTCATTTGATTCAATTAGCTTTTAGAATGCATTTGACTTTCTTTTGATTTAATTAGTTTTGTTGAATGCATTTGACTTTCATTTGATTCAAAAAGCTTTGTTTGAATGTGTTTAACTTTCATTTGCTTCAATTAGCTTTGTTTAAATGTGTTTGACTTTCATTTGATTCAATTAGCTTTGTAGAATGCATTTGACTTTCGTTTGATTCAATTAGCTTTGTTGAATGTATTTGACTTTCATATGATTCAAAAAGCTTTGTTGAATGTGTTTGACTTTAACTTGATTCAATCAGCTTTGTCGAATGCATTTGACTTTCATTTGATTCAATTAGCTTTGTTTGAATGTGTTTGACATCATTTGATTCAATTAGCTTTGTTTGAATGTATTTGACTTTCATATGATTCATACGTTTTTTGATTGTGTTTTGACCTTCATTTGATTCAATTAGCTTTGTACAATGCATTTGACTTTTATTTGATTGAACTAGCATCTTGAATGCATTTGACTTTAATTTGATTCAAAAAAGCTTTGTTTAATTGTGTTTTGAATTTCATTTGATACAATTAGCTTTGTACAATGCATTAGACTTTCATTTGATTCAATTAGCTTTGTAGAATGCATTTGACTTTCATGTGATTCAATTAGCTTTGTTGAATGCATTTGACTTTTATTTGATTCAAAAAGCTTTGTTTGAATGTGTTTGACTATTATTTGATTCAATTATCTTTGTAGAATGCATTTGACTTTCATTTGATTCAATTAGCTTTGTTGAAAGCATTTGAACTTTCATATGATTCAAAAGCTTTGTTTAATTGTGTTTGACTAGCATTTAATTCATTAGCTTTGTTTGATTGTGTTTAACTTTCATTTGATTCAATCAGCTTTGTAGAATGCATTTGACTTTCATTTGATTCAATTCGCTTTGTTAAATGCATTTGACTTTCATATGATTCAAAAAGCTTTGTTTGAATGTGGTTTGACTTTAACTTGATTCAATCAGCTTGTCGAATGCATTTGACTTTCATTGATTCAATTAGCTTTTTTGAATGTGTTTGACATTCATTTGATTCAATTAGCTTTGTAGAATGCATTTGACTTTCATTGATTCAATTAGCTTTGTTAATGTATTTGACTTTCATATGATTTCATAACGTTTTGTTTGATTGTGTTTGACTTTCATTTGATTCAATTAGCTTGTACAATGCATTTAACTTTCATTAGGTTGAAATAGCATTTTTGAATGCATTTGACTTTAATTTGATTCAAAAAGCTTTGTTTATTATGTTTGACTTTCATTTGATACAATTAGCTTTGTACAATGCATTAGACTTTCATTGATTCAATTAGCTTTGTTTGAATGTGTTTTGACTTTCATTTGATTTAATTAGCTTTGTAGAATGCATTTGACTTTCATTTGATTTAATTAACTTTTTTGTATTGTTTGACATTCATTTGATTCAAAAAGCTTTGATTGAATGTGTTTTAACTTTCATTAGATTCAATTAGCTTTGTTTGATTGTGTTTAACTTTCTTTTGATTCAATTAGCTTTGTAGAATGCGTTTGATTGTTCATGTGATTCAATTAGCTTTGTTGAATACATTTGACTTTTATTTGATTCAAAAAGCTTTGTTTGAATGTGTTAGACTTTCATTTGATTCAATTAGCTTAGTTTGAATGTGTTTGACTTTCATTTGATTCAATTAGCTTTGTAGAATGCATTTGACTTTCATTGATTCAATTAACTTTGTTGAATGTGTTTGACTTTCATTTGATTCGAAAAGCTTTGTTTGAATGTGTTTGACTTTTATTAGATTCAATAGCTTTGTTTGATGTGTTTTAACTTTCATTTGATTCAATTAGCTTTGTTTGAATTGTTTGACTTTCATTTGATTCAATTAGCTTTGTAGAATGCATTTGACTTTCATTTGATTCAATTAACTTTGTTGAATGTGTTTAACTTTCATTGATTCAAAAGCTTTGTTTGAATGTGTTTGACTTTCATTAGATTCAAATAGCTTTGTTTGATTGTGTTTAACTTTCTTTTCATTCAATTAGCTTTGTACAATGCATTTGACTTTCATGTGATTCAATTAGCTTGGTTGAATGCGTTTGACTTTTATTTGATTCAAAAAGCTTTGTTTGAATGTGTTTGACTATTATTTGATTCAATTATCTTTGTAGAATGCATTTGGCTTTCATTTGATTCAATTAGCTTTGTTGAAAGCATTTGACTTTCATATGATTCAAAAAGCTTTGTTTAATTGTGTTTGTCTAGCATTTAATTCAATTAGCTTTGTTTGATTGTGTTTAACTTTCATTTGATTCAGTTAGCTTTGAAGAATGCATTTGACTTTCATTTGATTCAATTCGCTTGTTTAAATGCATTTGACTTCATATGATTCAAAAAGATTTGTTTGAATGTGTCTGACTTTCATTTGATTCAAAAAGCTTTGTTTGAATCTGTTTGACTTTAACTTGATTCAATCAGCTTTGTCGAATGCATTTTGACTTTCATTAGATTCAAATAGCTTTGTTTGATTGTGTTTAACTTTCTTTTCATCCAATTAGCTTTGTACAATGCATTTGACTTTTCATGTGATTCAATTAGCTTTGTTGAATGCATTTGACTTTTATTTGATTCAAAAAGCTTTGTTTGAATGTGTTTGACTATTATTTGATTCAATTATCTTTGTAGAATGCATTTGACTTTCATTTGATTCAATTAGCGTTTGTTGAAAGCATTTGACTTTCATATGATTCAAAAAGCTTTGTTTAATTCTGTTTGACTAGCATTTAATTCAATTAGCTTTGTTTGATTGTGTTTAACTTTCATTTGATTCAATCAGCTTTGTAGAATGCATTTGACTTTCATTTGATTCAATTCGCTTTGTTAATGCATTTGACTTTCATATGATTCAAAAAGCTTTGTTTGAATGTGTTTGACTTTAACTTGATTCATCAGCTTTTCGAATGCATTTGACTTTCAATTGATTCAATTAGCTTTTTGAATGTGTTTGACATTCATTTGATTCAATTAGCTTTGTAGAATGCATTTGACTTCATTTGATTCAATTAGCTTTGTTGAATGTATTTACTTTCATATGAGTTCATAACGTTTTGTTGATTGTGTTTGACTTTCATTTGATTCAATTAGCTTTGTACAATGCATTTAACTTTCATTAGATTGAAATAGCATTTTTCAATGCATTTGACTTTAATTTGATTCAAAAAGCTTTGTTTAATTATGTTTGACTTTCATTTGATACAATTAGCTTTGTACAATGCATTAGACTTTCATTGATTCATTAGCTTTGTTTGAATGTGTTTGACTTTCATTTGATTCAATTAGCCTTGTAGAATGCATTTGACTTTCATTTGATTTAATTAACTTTGTTGTATGTGTTTGACATTCATTTGATTCAAAAAGCTTTGATTGAATGTGTTTACTTTCATTAATTCAATTAGCTTTGTTTGATTGTGTTAACTTTCTTTTGATTCAATTAGCTTTGTAGAATGCGTTTGACTTTCATGTGATTCAATTAGCTTTGTTGAATGCATTTGACTTTTATTGATTCAAAAATCTTTGTTTGAATGTGTTAGACTTTCATTTGATTCAATTAGCTTAGTTTGAATGTGTTTGGAATTTCATTTGATTCAATTAGCTTTGTAGAATGCATTTGACTTTCATTTGATTCAATTAACTTTGTTGAATGTGTTTGACTTTCATTTGATTCGAAAAGCTTTGTTTGAATGTGTTTGACTTTCATTAGATTCAATTAGCTTTGTTTGATTGTGTTTAACTTTCTTTTCATTCAATTAGATTTGTAGAATGCATTTGACTTTCATGTGATTCAATTAGCTTTGTTGAATGCATTTGACTTTTATTTGATTCAAAAAGCTTTGTTGAATGTGTTTGACTTATTATTTGATTCAATTATCTTTGTAGATGCATTTGGCTTTCATTTGATTCAATTAGCTTTGTTGAAAGCATTTGACTTTCATATGGTTCAAAAAGCTTTGTTTAATTGTGTTTGACTAGCATTTATTCAATTAGCTTTGTGTGATTGTGTTTAACTTTCATTTGATTCAATCAGCTTTGTAGAATGCATTTGACTTACATTTGATTCATTTCGCTTTGTTAAATGCATTTGACTTTCATATGATTCAAAAAGCTTGTTTGAATGTGTTTGACTTTAACTTGATTCAATCGCTTTGTCGAATGCATTTGACTTTCAATTGATTCAATTAGCTTTTTTGAATGTGTTTGACATTCATTTGATTCAATTAGCTTTGTAGAATGCATTTGACTTTCATTTGATTCAATTACTTTGTTTGAATGTATTTGACTTTCATATGATTCATAACGTTTTGTTTGATTGTGTTTGACTTTCATTTGATTCAATTAGCTTTATACAATGCATTTTACTTTCATTAGATTGAAATAGCATTTTTGAATGCATTTGACTTTAATTTGATTCAAAAAGCTTTGTTTAATTATGTTTGACTTTCATTTGATACAATTAGCTTTGTACAATGCATTAGACTTTCATTGATTCAATTAGCTTTGTTTGAATGTGTTTGACTTTCATTTGATTCAATTAGCTTTGTAGAATGCATAGACTTTCATTTGATTTAATTAACTTTGTTGTATGTGTTTGACATTCATTTGATTCAAAAAGCTTTGATTGAATGTGTTTTACTACTTCATTAGATTCAATTAGCTTGTTTGATTGTGTTTAACTTTCTTTTGATTCAATTAGCTTTGTAGAATGCGTTTGACTTTCATGTGATTCAATTAGCTTTGTTGAATGCATTTGACTTTTATTTGATTCAAAAAACTTTGTTAGAATGTGTTATACTTTTCATTTGATTCAATTAGCTTAGTTTGAATGTGTTTTGACTTTCATTGATTCAATTAGCTTTGTAGAATGCATTTGACTTTCATTTGAT